>CAWUFW010021246.1:0-126630 GCA_963921515.1 Calotriton arnoldi
TACTACCACCCTCACCCAGGGGGGCTGGATGCCTACCACTACTACCACCCTTAGCCAGGGGGCTGGATGCCTACCACTACTACCACCCACACCCAGGGGGGCTGGATGCCTACCACTACTACCACCCTCACCCAGGGGGGCAGGATGCCTACCACTACTACCACCCTTACCCAGGGGGCAGGATGCCTACCACTACTACCACCCTTACCCAGGGGGCAGGATGCCTACCACTACTACCACCCTTAGCCAGGGGGGCTGGATGCCTACCACCACTACCACCCTCACCCAGGGGGGCAGGATGCCTACCACTACTACCACCCTTAGCCAGGGGGCTGGATGCCTACCACTACTACCACCCTTAGCCAGGGGGCTGGATGCCTACCACTACTACCACCCTCACCCAGGGGGGCAGGATGCCTACCACTACTACCACCCTCACCCAGGGGGGCTGGATGCCTACCACCACCCTTAGCCAGGGTGGGCTGGATGCCTACCACCACTACCACCCTCACCCAGGGGGGCAGGATGCCTACCACTACTACCACCCCCACTCATAGGATGGACAATGCATGACACAACCAGCACACCACAACCTAGGGAATGCAAGAAGAAGACATCCCCCAACACCATGACAAGCGTGTGTAGACTGTGTCAAATGCCTACAACACCGAACATGACTTTGAACATACAATGTGACCCCCTAGCACATGTGAAACACATATATGTGTGTGGCACCCACAATGCAAGCAGGCCATGACCATTGTGGCAATGGGGTCCAAACCCCCATCATCACAGTGACCAAAATGTAAGTGTGGGGTCCATAGCTGAAGCACACTTTGAACAATGTGGCAATGGGGTCCAAACCCCCATCATCACAGTGACCAAAAGGTAAGTGTGGGGTCCATAGCTGAAGCACATTTTGAACATTGTGGCAATGGGGTCCAAACCCCCATCATCACAGTGACCAAAATGTAAGTGTGGGGTCCATAGCTGAAGCACATTTCGAACATTGTGGCAATGGGGTCCAAACCCCCATCATCACAGTGACCAAAATGTAAGTGTGGGGTCCATAGCTGAAGCACACTTTGAACAATGTGGCAATGGGGTCCAAACCCCCATCATCACAGTGACCAAAATGTAAGTGTGGGGTCCATAGCTGAAGCACACTTTGAACAATGTGGCAATGGGGTCCAAACCCCATCATCACAGTGACCAAAAGGTAAGTGTGGGGTCCATAGCTGAAGCACATTTTGAACATTGTGGCAATGGGGTCCAAACCCCCATCATCACAGTGACCAAAATGTAAGTGTGGGGTCCATAGCTGAAGCACATTTCGAACATTGTGGCAATGGGGTCCAAACCCCCATCATCACAGTGACCAAAATGTAAGTGTGGGGTCCATAGCTGAAGCACATTTCGAACATTGTGGCAATGGGGTCCAAACCCCCATCATCACAGTGACCAAAATGTAAGTGTGGGGTCCATAGCTGAAGCACATTTCGAACGTTGTGGCAATGGGGTCCAAACCCCCATCATCACAGTGTCCAAAAGGTAAGTGTTGACAAAGAAAGAGGTGCAACTGCCAAACTGCATGGATGATTCCTGGTCACAGAACAACAAACAAATCAGTGGCAAAGTAGTGTATGTGTCCCATTGCAACATAAATTGGGGGAGCCAAATCCTGTAGTGCAAATAAGACATACCTTTGGCCATGTGCAGACAAACAACACCCATGGGGGCTGACACCGTCAACAATCATCAATGACACAATGACAGAAGTGACCATCAGAATGCAGACCCACATATTTGCACCAATGGGCACACACATGCAGATACCCTGTGGAGACTGCAGATGTGAGGTGAACAGATACCATACCATGGCAGCAATGGGACACACAAACCATGATCATTGTGCTGACCGATGACCTAGGAGTCCCAGGGACAGCAGGGGAAACCCACCAAACTACATACAGCCAATGGCACACCCAAGATATGCCAATGCAGTGGTGCAGATGCACAAACACAAACAGGCAGACCCACACTGCACATCATACACAACAGGTGAGGGGGGTGCTAGTGTCCCCAGGCAACCACACAACACATGAGGAGACCTGAATACCAATCATACAGATGTGCATACAGTGCCACACAAAGGTAACTCATGGATCCAAATCCCCTATGTGGGCAAGCAGGCATTGTCAGATGAGAGGGAGCACAAATCACACATGTCACACAGGCACGTAGGGACAGCAACTGACACAGCAAGACACAGACACACCACAGCACCACCCCCAGGGCCCCCACAATGTGGTGACCCTGGGCTGCATTACAATCCCACTGTGATGACAAAGCTAAATGTGGTTCACACTGTGAACCACAGTCATGTGTACTGAGCAACTAACTACCATCACACCTACACAAGCACAAATCAAACAGCATGGCCAGTAAGCCAAGGCCAACATGGAGGCAGGGGCCTAGCCGGGCAACAACTCTCATCTGCACACACTCAACACCACACCCCTCGACCTCCAACAATGTGCAACAGTGAAGCACACATGCACTGGTGACATTGCACATGCACCCATGACTATTCCAGGGTGGTGGGTGGGAACCAAGGTGCAGAAACACATCACACATGGACACTCAACAAGACTCCTGAATGTCTGACACACTGCACACTACGCTGTACATGGACATGACGGCAATACCACACCAACCAATGGGATCACAGCCACAGTCACACACCAATGAATAAGCCAAGGTCACCCACAAAGAACACACATAGACAACAACCAACATTGCAGCCCGGACCCTGAGGAGTACCAGCAGTCACACACACAACGTGTCACAATCACTGAAAGATAACACAAACTGGAAATCACATGACAGGGGCAAACAACAAGTGCCAAGGGAAACCTGACTGTGACCCATCTGCGTCTGCACACAAACTCAGCCCTGACAGCAAGCACACCTACGGGTGACACCCTGATGACCAGTAATGTGCCATGCACCCACATCACAGAGAACCCAGGGAGAAGACTTTGGGGGAACATAGCTCAACTCAGCTAGCATCACAAACAGGTACAACACTAGGGATCACAGCATGCACAGCTAAACGGAAGTGAACACACAGACATGCACATACAACACACACCTTGGGCGCAGGCAATGTCACAGGAGTACACACTGCCATGAGGGGACTCCACTCCTGTGTGAGGAAAGCTGTGCCATATGTTGCCTCAGTAGGGCCCCATCATGTCAGCTGAGCACTTGGTCACACAATCAACAATTAGCACCAAATGAGGGCTCCCGTCACATCAGCCTGGTCATGGAAGTGCCAACGGAATCATCAGCACAGATCCAACACACTTGTATAGCAATGTTGCACTGACAACACAGATGAGTCCTTCCCCATTGATGCCCAAACCTGCATGTCCACTGGAGATGGACACACGGTCAGGGAAGTAGACGAATTGAACAATGGCAGGCACAACAGATGTGCAGGGGTGGAAGCCACAGATGTGAAATAGCCAATCTAAGTAGGAAATCCCATTGCCAAATACTGAACACATGACACCCTCAGATGCTGCTATGGATGACATGGATACACCACAGGATAGGACACATTCCCCTGGACCACATGGGTTCCTGCACAGTAACACTTCATTATCATGAGACCAAATATCACCATCACTGCAGCAAGGGCATGGTTAGCATCATCAACATCATGTACATCAAAAGCACTAGAGAACAGAAAGTTGCTTTATTCAGCATATGTGGCATTAAAAGTAGAAGTCCGGTAGAACATAAACAAAGGCCAATGGCCAGTCCATCAACAAAGTCACAAGTGGGTGACAGTGGCAGATGCCACCCTACACATGCCTGCACAAAACCAGGGGCAATCCACTAGGAGGGGCAACCGTGGGCGTAGGCCAGGCACCGCAGGGACAGGATCATGGCTCACCAGGAGGAAGCAGGGAAGGGGTGGTGGGTGCTGGAGAGCCACTGACAACTGCAGTGGAGGTGTCTGACATGGTGTGTGCCGGCACAACTGGGGGGCATGGCTCAGATGTTGTGGGTGCCGGCACGACTGCAGTGGACCCTGCAGATGGAGTGGACAGGTCCGCCACTGCAGTGCCCAAGTCAGACAGGGTGGTAGTGGACTCCACTGCAGTGCCTACCACCAGGGGAGGAGAATGGGGAACAGGCAAGGTGGGCTGGACAGAGGGGGAGGACACCCTCACCACATCAGTGGCACAGACAAGCGCAGCGGGGGGTGTGGTGC
Source organism: Calotriton arnoldi (assembly GCA_963921515.1). Taxonomy (NCBI): domain Eukaryota; kingdom Metazoa; phylum Chordata; class Amphibia; order Caudata; family Salamandridae; genus Calotriton; species Calotriton arnoldi. The sequence goes on from CAWUFW010021246.1 coordinate 4,286, forward strand.
CGGGAGAGCAAGTGGCAGGGGGAGAAGGCCGGAGCCTCTTGGGGATGGTATATCTGTGGGTGGGGGAACCTGGGGCAGGGTGTGGTGGGGGCACCTGTGGAGTGGGGGCCTGAGGGATGGAGGAAGGAGACCTGGTGCTTGAGCTGCAGGGCGGCGGCGGGGTCTTGCTCTTAGCACTCCGGGGGACTTGCGGGTGGGGGCCTCAGTCTGTCTGCGCCTGGGGGAGGGTGTCCGGGGGCGAGGGCACTCTGCTCCGTGTGGGGGGCTTCCTCTTCACCCTGGATGCTGGAGCAGCTGGATCGGAGGGGAAGAGGCCGAGGTCACTGAGGAAGAGGCGCTGGGTCTTTGGGGTTGCAGGTGAGGCAAGGGAGGGTGCTTTGGAGGGAGAGGCAACTGAGGACTGCGCATTGCCCATGGATGCGTGTGTGTGTACCAGGGCCCCATCCCCTGTGAGTCTGGTTTCAGTCCCCTGACTGTGCGTGCATGTGCATTTTGTTTGTGGCGTGTGTGTCTGTGTGCTGGACGTGTGTGTGTGCTGGTGTGTGCCTGTGCCGGTGTGTGTGTGCTTGGGACGGGTAAGGTGCTGGGGAGTGTGGATGGAGCAGAGGCAGGAGGGGTGAGGGACTGTCTGAGGAGGGACACTGCTGCCGTCAGGGAGGAGTCCATGGACCTATTGCCCCTCTGTAGGTCAGACATGCCCGATGAGATGCCCTCCATGAACGACACCAGCTGAGTCAACAGTGCGGTGTGCGCATGGAGGACACTCAGCATGGCTGTCTGCCCTACATGGAGCTGGCGAAGGAGGTACACAGACTCCTCACTCAGGGCAGCAGGGGACACAGGGGCAGGGGTGCAGTGCCTGGCCCAAAGGAGACACGCTCCCGAAAATGGGAGCCTCCACGGACCTGGGGAATGGGAGCCGATGGGAGGGCGGTGGTGGTGCTGGTGGTGGCGGGGACAGCAACACTAGCTGGGGTGTGGTGGCTGCTGACACCCGCCTCCACAAGGGAGTCATCCTCCGAGTTGCTCTGGTCCTCAGCTGAGGTGGATGGTGCTGAGGACTCCTCGGTGTGGCTCCCCTCGCCCTCCGTGCCACTGGGTCCCTCCGACCACTCCTCGGCTGCTGACCCAGTCTGGCTCTCTGGCTCCTCCTGGTCCGTGGAGCTGTTCCCTTCCGTGGCCGTGGATGTATCTGCAAACAATGGGGAAACAGACAGACATCAGTCACCTGCACCAAACGCACACACCACTGTGAGCACAGCACATTACAGAGCAAGCCCTGGCATCATTAGTTGTACATTGCTAAAATTGCCCTAACTGAACAGGAGAAGCCAATTGTCAGTCTGATGCCAAGCATGGCACTCACATCCCACATGGCCTTGCACCCATCTGTCTGGTGTCTGTTGGATTGCAACACCCCAGTGTGGACACATGCACCAAGTACACAGTAGTTGGACAGTGCAGAGGACACAGTGTGGCATGTGGACATGCACACATCACAGCTCTTGCCACTGAGTCAGTACAGGTTTCCGGATGAAAGGGATGCCCAGAGTCAAATAGGAAATGCATGTGATGCATACCAGCGACAGACACCATGATGCACCCATGTCCTGATAGCCATCGCCACAATGGTGTGCATGTAGCACATGTCACTCCCCTGCAGGACCACCAATAAGTTGACACATGCCATGGCAGAGGCATGACTGCTAAGTCATACATCACTGTCTCAGTGATGTATGACTTGGCAGCCAGACAACAACACTATGCACTGTGTCACAATAGTAGGTCATGGGGAATGCAAGTCCTGGAGCTGCACAAGTGCACATGTACATCCCCCACACAACACATCATCTTAACCCTCATCTGTCCAGGTCATACCTATTGGACATATGGGAGACCTGTGACACTACCCTCTGAACCTGAGCCCCTCACAATTTGCTGTGAATGGGGAACAGCTGCCTGAACTTCACATTCACATACCCCAGTCTGCACGGGCAGCTGATCAAACACCTATGTGACACACAAGTATCGTCTCCTATGGTCACATCTCCAGGGGCATGCTGAGCCCCTACCAAGAAACACCCCAGCAGTCCTGGCAACTAATCCACAGCACACTGACACAGAGGCAGACACCTGAGGGGTCAAATCACTGTGCACAATGTGTCAGCTGATACACGGGAGTGGGAGTACAGAGTGCATTGCATGGCCTGGAGTAGGCATGACTGTCCTGCTCCACATGAATGAGGGATGTGCCCTGGACAGTGGATAGCTGGCTATGTATGTGTGACACACGTAATCTGCACACTCCTGGGGCCCAAACATTGTTCCCACCCGCTGCATGGGCGTGTGCCACATACCCCAGGCACATGTGGTGGCTCAGCTCAGCAAGTGGACCGCATATCAAAGCAACACGCAGATCACATGTCCAAACACAGGCGTTGTGTGAACAATGGACCCACCCATAATGCCCACATCAGAGTTAGGGAAACAGATGCTGTCCCCCACCTTTAGTGAAGCAAACTGCAAGGACACAGTCCCAAGTGACACAATTCCCTGAATGTAAGGGCCACACCTGGGTATCAGATGAGCAGTGGGCAGTGCACAATAGAGGGACATGGCTCCTGGACAACATGACTGCTGCACTGTGGCAGTTGAACCAGGCCAGAGGAGGGCACAAAGCATGTAATACAGAGTTCACAGTGCAGTCTTTGACTCGCCCCTCCTTGCTGCTGTCTGGCCTTCAGCTGCCCATCCAGGTCTGGAAACACCACCGCCAGGATCTGGAGCATGTGGGGGTCAGGGTCCGTATTCCGCCCCTCCTGCGAGGAGGCGACAGCTTCAGCTGGACCCGTGCAATCCTCCGGGTCCAGCCCCGAAGGTCCTGCCACCTCTTCTGGCAGTTGCAGATCCGGCGCTTGTAGACCCCCACGGACCGGACGGCCCGGACGATGTCCTTCCAGATCTCCTGCTTCCAATGGGCATTAACCTGTCAGGATGACAAAGTGAAAAGGCCATTACCACACATGCAACATATCCGTGCATGACACAGTTGTATATACATGTCTCAATCACAGGGGCACATGAAGTACACAGGCAGTGCAAAGCTGCCCATGGACAGTTTGCCAGACGTCACTACATGGTATCATTGCATGGGAAGTAAAACCATGTTCAAATGCACTGTCACTGCACCATACCTGTCCAGTGCATGTCACTACACACTATGGGGGGTGACAACTACTCAGTGAGCCTGCTAGCCAGTGGCGTGCAGACTTTCAGCCTTGCTAGTCAGACAAAATGTACATTCAGAAAGGCAGTGCACAGAACACTCACCTGCTCCCCTGGTGTCCCATACAGCTTGCTGTACTGTGGAAGTAGGCTGTCCAGCAGGGCCTGGTTCTCTTCAAGGCTGAAGGCTGGGGCTCTCTCCACAGTACGTGCCATTGCAGGGTCCAGAGGGGCAGAGACAGCAGCAGTGCAGTGGCAGATGTCGTCCTGGAGCATGTAGTGCAGGCAAGTGAGCTCTCAGGGGAACAGCCAGCAATATATATGTGCTGGAGAGGCAGATACTGTCCCTTGTGTCCAAAGTGATAGGTCCAAGTCGTTTGCATCTTCTGAATCTGGCCAATCCATGGAATAGCAGCACCAAAACACGCCCACAGCATCCTTCAAATCTTCAACTTCATGACATACATGATTTTGCAACATTGTTGTGGGTGACCAACTGATTTTCCAGCAACCGACTCGTTCGAAATTCGAAAACGCGTCCGTTGCCAGGCAAGCCCATTGTCAATGGGTGCGCACCGATCGGTCCATTGCGGTACAACGCGTGCAGAGGTACAACGCGTACCCGCACACATTGAATGCAATGGGCCGGCCGGAGGCACCGATCGGTCCATTGCAGTACAACGCGTACAGGGGTACAACGCGTACCCGCACACATTGAATGCAATAGGCCGGCCGGAGGCACCGATCGGTCCATTGCAGTTCAACGCGTACAGGGGTACAACGCGTACCCGCACACATTGAATGCAATGGGCCGGCCAGAGGCACCGATCGGTCCATTGCAGTTCAACCCGTACAGGGGTACAACGCGTACCCGCACACATTGAATGCAATGGGCCGGCCGGAGGCACCGATCGGTCCATTGCAGTACAACGCGTACAGGGGTACAACGCGTACCCGCACACATTGAATGCAATGGGCCGGCCGGAGGCACCGATCGGTCCATTGCAGTACAACGCGTACACGGGTACAACGCGTACCCGCACACATTGAATGCAGTGGACCGGCCGGAGGCACCGATCGGTCCATTGCAGTTCAACGCGTACAGGGGTACAACGCGTACCCGCACACATTGAATGCAATGGGCCGGCCGGAGGCACCGATCGGTCCATTGCAGTACAACGCGTACAGGGGTACAACGCGTACCCGCACACATTGAATGCAATGGGCCGGCCGGAGGCACCGATCGGTCCATTGCAGTTCAACGCGTACAGGGGTACAACGCGTACCCGCACACATTGAATGCAATGGGCCAGCCGGAGGCACCGATCGGTCCATTGCAGTTCAACGCGTACAGGGGTACAACGCGTACCCGCACACATTGAATGCAATGGGCCGGCCGGAGGCACCGATCGGTCCATTGCAGTACAACGCGTACAGGGGTACAACGCGTACCCGCACACATTGAATGCAATGGACCGGCCGGAGGCACCGATCGGTCCATTGCAGTTCAACGCGTACAGGGGTACAACGCGTACCCGCACACATTGAATGCAATGGGCCGGCCGGAGGCACCGATCGGTCCATTGCAGTACAACGCGTACAGGGGTACAACGCGTACCCGCACACATTGAATGCAATGGGCCGGCCGGAGGCACCGATCGGTCCATTGCAGTACAACGCGTACAGGGGTACAACGCGTACCCGCACACATTGAATGCAATGGGCCGGCCGGAGGCACCGATCGGTCCATTGCAGTACAACGCATCACTGTACATGTGACTGGCATATGTCAGCATGCCTGTCTCAGATGGACATATGCCAGCCACAGATAGCTCCCAGGGAGTGAGGGGCACACCTACATCACGACAGCCTGTCCATACTTTATCATAAGGCATGTAAGGCTGCATTTCCTATTGTGTGTATGTTGGTGTACATGTTGTCCTGTGGGTGTCACCTGTGGGCAGCCACCCCCAGGCTGTGCACGTGTTCATGGGGACAGGATCCTGGGTGTTACGTGTACATGACCACTGTGATGTGCAACTGTTCATATCTGTGCATGTGCCATGGTCACATTTCACGGTGGTGTATGTGTATGTCATGTCACATACCCCGTGAGTCCCATGTGGGATGGTATGTTTGAGCCAGGGTGTCCCAGTGGCACAATAGTGATGGTCCTCCACAGTCTTTGTGCATGTAGTGTTTACAATGTCTCTGATTTCATGTGCACAATGGGAGACAGTCTCCACATCCAGGTTGTGTGTGCATGGACTTTGATGTTGTGCGTGTGTGTGTCACAGACGTCCATGTCTGTCCTGCCGTGGCAAGTGGGGCCACTACCTGTGGGGGTCATGGTTGTTTTGCTGTGGTGTATACATGATACTCCATGTAATGCCAGTGTCCATGTGGCAATACAGGGTCCCTGGGAATGTACCTGTCGTTGAGCTGTGGTGCCTGGGGCACATCTGTCCTCACATGTCACTGTGGGGGTTATTGTGACACGACAGCAGGAGATGGGAACTGTGACACGGCCTCATGATATCCAATGGGCCAACCTGGGACTAATTGATGCCACCTGTTGGACCGTGTTGACAGATGTTGGCCATGTATGTACCATACATGTCCTTCCGGAACTGCACACTTCATGTAGTTGTGCCTCATAATGATGTATGTTGGGATCTTGAGTGTGTTCAATGCCGCATATGTGGGGTGACTGACAATCTTGCTTACTTCTCCTCTGCACTGCAGGGCTCCTGCTGTCCATCGACCATTCCCAGACCTGGCAACGATGGTGGAACGGGACAGCATCCGACGGTACCGCTTCACCAGGCAGCTGATTGAGGATTTGGCAGTGCAGTTGTCCCCACATTTGCAGCCTGGCCGGCCGTATCCTACAGCGCTGACCCCCAAGGTGAAGGTGATGGCAGCCCTACACTTCTTTGCCACCGGTACCTTCCAACATACTGTGGCGACTGCTGGTGGGATGTCACAGACCATGTTGAGCCGTGTGCTCCGCGATGTTTTGGCGGCAATGTTGCTATTCCTGAACCGGTACATCTATTTCCCTAGACTGCGACGACTCACTGACGTGAAGAGTGACTTTTATGCCCTGGGGAGGATGCCGCATGTCATTGGCTCCATTGATGGGACACATGTGGCTTTGGTACCACCACAGGCCCAGGAGCAGGCCTACAGGAACCGCAAGCACTACCACTCGGTCAATGCACTGGTGGTGTGTCTTGCAGACATGACCATCACACACGTGTGTGCCCGTTTCCCTGGTTCAGCACACGATGCCTTTGTGATGAGGAGTAGTCGCATCCCCAGGATGATGGCACAGATGCAGAACCAGCGTGCCTGGCTTGTCGGTGTGTACTGACTTTGTGCCATTGTGTGTGATCTGATCTGTAGTATTCCGCCCACTTTTCCAAGTCAGCTAATGTGCACTTGTCTGTCCGTAGGTGACTCGGGATACCCCAACATGCTGTGGTTGCTGACACCCCTCAGGAACCCTGTGACACCAGCCCAGATGCGCTACAATGAGGCACATAGTCGGACCAGGAGAGTGATTGAGCGGACATTTGGTCTCCTGAAGAGCCGCTTCCGCTGCCTGGACAAGACCGGAGGGTCCCTCCCATATGCCCCTGCGAAAGTGTGCAAGATTATCATCGTCTGCTGCATGCTCCACAACCTGGCAGTGCGGAAGGAGTTGCCTCTCATCCAGGATGACAATGACCAACATCCGCCACCTGTGGAGGATCCTGGCCTGGACCACGATGCCAGTGACGATGATGATGATGATGATGATGGTGATGTCTGCACACAGCTCATCACCAACTTCTTTAGCTGAATGTGAGTATCCTGAGGTGTCATGTCAATGATGTGAGTTGGCATGATGTGTGGGTGGTGCTCTGGTGCTGTTGGAGTGTGTCCATGGGCTACTTGACTGGATGTGTGTTGCGATGTGTGCTAACAGGTGGGCTGTACTCCCCAACAGTGTTGACATGCTAACTTGGTTCTGGGTGGGTATCTTGTAACATGTATTGTGCATGAGTTTTGCTGTTCTGTCCTGTACTCCATTGCTTTTGACTGTGTGTCATTTCTGTCCTTCACAGGGTACTTTCTGATTCGTTTGGTCAACTGTGTCCACCGACGACGTGATTGCACATCCAGGCTGGTAGCTGTTGTGTCCCTACAGGTGATGTGCGCCACACCCATGGACTTCCTTCCGTCTACAGTTGTTGACTGTGTGCCCGCTGCCAGGTGGGATTACCTTGCATCTGTAGTGGTTACGACATGTTGCAACTGTGTAATAAACCTGTGCTTCACTTTGTGATGTGCGTTGTCTGTGGTCACACATTTGACTGCCATTTGCTTACTGCACCTGTGGGCTACTTGACTACAACTGGGAATGGGTGTGGTGTCTGTGCATTGCACCGTCTTCCCTGGCAACATCAGTGTAGGCAATGAGTCAGATGGCCTAGGTGTGTATGTGTTGTGTAGCCCTGGTGGTGTGTCTCCCTCATATGTGTCACGTTGCCTTTACTCACATGCCTGTGTTGTCCTTGCTGTTGCAGTTCGCATACACAGTGTAATTTTGCAGTTCATCATCCCCATAACAGCACCCACGTTGGAATCACGACAGAGGCAAGTATGGTGTATTAGTGTGTTTATTGTGATACATTTGTGTTAATAGTGCATAGGATGGGTAGTGCTGTACATAAATCTTGCAATCCGAAGTTCCTAGGTGAATTGAAAGTCCTGGTAGACAGGATCCCCAGTATCGGGGCCACAGTTGTCTGACACATTGGTCCAACTTGTACTCCCCATGCAATGTGTGGGAGTAGTGTTGCCGTCAACAGGGTGAACAGTCTGTGCACAAAGGCGAACATCCAGAACAGGTTCAGGCTTCCTGGGAGTTGTGCTTGGCCATCGGCCTCTCACTTTTCCCTCCTCGGACGACCCCTCTTCTTGGGGGGGGCCCTCAAGTACAGGCTGCTGCGGTGCAGGGGACTCTCCGCCAGAGTCCTCCTCCCTCCCTGTGGCAGTTGCAGTTTGTTCGGCACCAGATGTTGTTGGCACACAGGGAGGTGTGGACTGGTTGCTGTTCATCTGGCGGAGGCATTGTAAAATGTCCCTGTGCACCGCCGTCATCTCATGCAGTGCATCCCACTTGGACTCCACGCGGGACATGTGTGAGTCCACGCGGGACATGTGTGACTCCACGTGGGACATGTGGGAGTCCAAGCGGGCATGATGGGCAGCCTGCTGCTGTTTCATGTCTCTGAGGAGCCCCACTACCTGGCTGAGCTCTCCGGTGCTGGACTGGTACGCATCAGCTATGCGTACCAGTTGTGGGTCATCATGCACACCAGCAACGTCTGCAAGCAGCGACCTCTGTCTCCCACCCCTCCCACCACCCCTGCTGACATGTGCAGTGTGTGCAGTGGCACGCACAGATAACCCTGGTCCACCTTGGGGGTTGGTGGTGGTGGTGGTGTCCATGGCCCCAGGTTGGTCCAGGGTCCCTGTGCTGGTGTTGCTCCTTGTTCTGTCCATGTCGGCAGGGATGGTATTTGTGGTGACAGTCGTTGGAGGGGTGGGTGCAGGGGTGCAGCTGGTGGTCCTGCTGGTGCTGCAGCTGGTGGTCCTGCTGGTGCTGCATGTTGACTTGCACCGGAAGTGCCAGGTTGGTCTTCATCGTCCGAGGAGGACAGAGGCTGTACGACGCCAGTGAGCTCCGCATCCTCTTGAGCCTGGGACTGGGACTCCTCAGCGTCTGCTGCTGTGTCCCCATCATCACCTGTTTTTGGGAGACACAAACAATGTATGTTATGTTTCTGCAGGCATCAATGGTTGACACACATGACAGTTGTGACTGTGCCTCTGGGTGCGGGCCTGTACATTGCATTGTCCTAAGTCGTCACATTCATGGGTTGATATTGGTGTGGCACATTGTCCTGCATTATTTGGGCATTTCTATGTATTTTCTGGGGTGTGAACATGGTCTGCATTGGTTGTGTTTGGTTGACAGCCGGCCCTCCTTCCCACCCACCCAGCCAGTCAGTTATCCCACCATGGAACGTGCTTGCGTTGCAGGGAGTGGAAGTTGTCTCTCAGGATGTCAGTCAGTGGTGTCCTGCTGTTTGTTGGTGCACAGTTGCCAGCAGGGCCTTGTGCTCCCCACAGCAGTAGCCAGTGTCAGCCATCTTGTGAGTCCTTCTCCACTCCCTGTGATGTGAGCATGGTTCAGGGTGGTGTTGATGGGACAGTTGTGGGGGTGAGCTATGTCTGTGACTACGACTACCATCATGCTATTGCCTCCACCCCACTTCCCAGCATTCCCATACTTACTTGCTTTTGTGGGGAGTTCAGTGTGTGTGGGTGTGAGAGCAATGGCAAGATGGCTGACAGTGGTGTCCTGCTGTTGGTTGGTGTGCAGTACCCAGCATGCCCTTGTGCTCCCCACGACACAGCAACAGTGTCAGACATCTTTGATGGGCCTTTCCACTCTCTGTGGGATGTGCATGCGTTAGTGTGAGCTTGCTGGGCCATGTGGTGGGGGATGTAGAGCTGTGACTACGACTCCCATCATGCTATTGCCTCCTCCCCCTTCCCAGCATGCCCATGCTTCCTTCCTTTTGACTCTGCTTCCCTGTGGGGTGGGCTGGCTGTGCTGACAGGATGGCTGGGAGTGTTGTCCTGGCAGTTGTTTGGCTAGAAGTCCCAAGAGTGTCCCTGTGCTTCACACAACATAACCCAGGGTGGTGGTTCTTTGTGGGATCTTGTGTTAGGATGGGGGCATTGCATTCTACCAGGTGGGTTCTGTGGAGTTTGTGTTGGGGTGTGTGTGAGGGAAGGTGCTTGTGACTATGGTCAGTGCTGCAAGTCCTCCTTCCCACCCAGCTAGCCAGATATCCCACCATGGAACGTGCTTGCATTGCAGGGAGTGTAAGTTGTCTCTCAGGATGTCAGTCAGTGGTGTCCTGCTGTTTGTTGGTGCACAGTTGCCAGCAGGGCCTTGTGCTCCCCACAGCAGTAGCCAGTGTCAGCCATCTTGTGAGTCCTTCTCCACTTCCTGTGATGTGAGCATGGTTCAGGGTGGTGTTGATGGGACAGTTGTGGGGGTGACCAATATCAGTGACTACGACTCCCATCATGCTATTGCCTCCACCCCCTTCCCAGCATGCCCATGCTTCCTTCCTTTTGACTCTGCTTCCCTGTGGGGTGGGCTGGCTGTGCTGACAGGATGGCTGGGAGTGTTGTCCTGGCAGTTGTTTGGCTAAAAGTCCCAAGAGTGTCCCTGTGCTTCACACAACATAACCCAGGGTGGTGGTTCTTTGTGGGATCTTGTGTTAGGATGGGGGCATGCATTCTACCAGGGGGTTCTGTGGAGTTTGTGTTGGGGTGTGTGTGAGGGGAGGTGCTTGTGACTATGGTCAGTGCTGCAAGTCCTCCTTCCCACCCAGCTAGCCAGATATCCCACCATGGAACGTGCTTGCATTGCAGGGAGTGTAAGTTGTCTCTCAGGATGTCAGTCAGTGGTGTCCTGCTGTTTGTTGGTGCACAGTTGCCAGCAGGGCCTTGTGCTCCCCACAGCAGTAGCCAGTGTCAGCCATCTTGTGAGTCTTTCTCCACTCCCTGTGATGGGAGCATGGTTCAGGGTGGTGTTGATGGGACAGTTGTGGGGGGCAATATGTGTGACTGCAACTCCCATGATGCTATTGGCTACACTGACTTGGCCAGCATACACAGAATTCCTTCCTTTGAGTGGTCTTCACTGTGTGTTGGTGTTGTTGTGGTGGCTACATGTCTGGATGTGTTTGTTAGTTCTATTTGTGCCACTGCCTAGCTGTAGTTGTAGTTGTGTTTGTACATGTGTTGGCACAGTTGGATGTGACTTTTTTGATGGCATGTGTTGTGTTTATCTGACTGACATACACATTTTGGGATGATTCTGTTCTGGTTGCTGTGTAATTGCTATGAGTGCATGGTTTGACTCTCCCCTTGACAGTGATGTGTGTGTTTTGTGGCAGTATATTGTGTACATTTGTTGTGTACTCACCAGGCTCTGGGATGTCCTCTAGTCCATATACGCTCACTGGCGGAAGGATGGCCCGCACCTTCTCCTCCCAGGGCCTGAGGTATATTGGCTTGGCAGGAGGGCCACTGCCGGTGTATTGGCTGTTGATGTAGTCTTTCTTCAGCAGGTCCCGTACCCTCCTGCGCACGTCATACCACCTGTTCTGGATGTCGCTCTTTGTGCGCCGACATGGTGATTGTGCGTTCACCCTGTTGATGATCCTCTCCCACATCTTGGTTTTCTGGGAGATGGGGGTCTGTTGGACCAGTGTGCCAAACAGCTGTGGCTCTACCCTGAGGATCTCGTCTACCATGACTTCCAATTCACAATCTAGGAACTTGGAATTCTTCTTGGGGGGCATGGTGATGGGTGGTGATGGTGAGTGATGTGTGTGTTGGTGTGCAGGTGAGGGTGTGTGAGTGTGTGTTTTGCTGGGTGTATGTGAGGTAGGTATTTGTTGGTGTGCTGATGGTGTGTGGCTTGTGTGAGGGATGAGCTGTGGGTGTGTGGTTGCTTTCTCTTGGGTGCTGGCAGTGGAATGGCATTTGCAAAGGCTCATGGTTGTGATTTGTGTCCTTTATATAGGTGGAGTTGTGGGTGTGTCTTTGTTCTCTGTCCCCACCCTCCCCAGTATTTATTGGCTTGGTAATTGCTTGTTTGGCCTTTTTTGGGTGATTTTTCCTTTGTGCTGTTTGTGTATGTTGGAAACGTTCTTGTGACCGAGTCGGACCCTGCATTTGTCTCGTACGGTCTTCTCCGTTTCGTTCACGCTGTGTTTGTGCAGTTTTCTATGCTGCTTACGCGTCGGTCGCGGTGTTTTGTGTTGCTTCGGCTCGGTTTTGTATGCGTGTCGGTCGTGCGGCTTGGCCTTCGTCCGACTCGCTCGTGGTTTTCGCGCCTTGCATCGTACTTTGCGGTTTGGAGTTCGCGTGTACGTTTCGGTCGGATTTGTTCCGGGTGCGTGTCGGTCGGTTGGATTCGCGTGTTTTTCCGGCCGGATTGCTGTTTTCCTTGCGGCTCAGTCGGTCGACTTGGTTTCGGTACGTGTCGGTCGGATTTTTCACGCCTTGCATCGTACTTGGCGTGTCGGGCGCCACAGGTACGTGTCGGTCGGTATTATTTCCGGATCCGAGTCGGTCGGTGCTTTTTCCGGCCCGAATCAGAATCGACCCCATAATATCGAGTTGGAAATATCGAGTAGCAGTAATATCGAGTCCAAAATCTCGGACTACAAAAATATCGACAGTCAGAATATCGTTGTCAAGAATATCGAGTTGAAGGTAAGTAATATCGTTTTTAAAAATATCGAAGTAATTAATATTGTTAGCAAAAATATCGTTGTTAAAAATATCGTTGTTTTATTTAGTGTTATGTATTTTAGTGTGTATTTTATATGTATGTGTTCTATTTTTTTGTGTAAGTATTGCATTTGTTTTTTAATATATGTGTTAAATTTTTAGAAGTTAATAATTTTTTTCAAGTAAATTTTGCGTTTCAGTTCCGTAGCGGGTTGTGGATTTATAGGGGAATAAGGTGGATAGTAATTTAATTATAATAAATTGAATAATAATTTTTATAAGTTATTAATTTATTTTAATTAATTTTTGCGTTTTTGTTCCTTAGCGGGTTGTGGGTTTATAGGGGAATAGGGTGGGAAGTAATTTAATCATAATGAATTAATAAATAAATTTGATTAATTAATATTTATGTATTTAATATTTAATATTGTTAATTGTGGTAATTAATTAATTATGTATTAGTTATTAATTGGTTGTTAATTATTAATAATTATTTGGTAAATATCTTAATTGTGTAATTTTTTTAGGAGCGGGTTGTGGGTTTATAGTGGAATAGAGTGGGAAGTAATTTAATTATAATTAATTAATTTATATTTTTAATTAATTAATATCTATGTATTTAATATTTTATATGGTTAATTGTGGTAATTATTTTATTATTAATTAGTTATTAATTGGTTGTTAATTATTAATTAATTGGTAAATATCTTAATTGTGTAATTTTTTTAGGAGCGGGTTGTGGGTTTATAGGGGAATAGGGTGGGAAGTAATTTAATAATTATTAATTTATATTTATAATTATTTGATATTTATGTATTTAAAATTGTATACTGTTAATTGTGATAAATAATTTATTGTTAATTATTTATTAATTGGTTATTAATAATTATGAATTAATTATTATTAATGTTATTTGTGTTATTTTTTTAAGAGTGGGTTGTGGGTTGATAGGGGAGTAGGCTGGGAAGTAATTTAATTATAATATAATTTATTAAATTTTTTATTATAATATTTATTTTAAGTTGTTTTATAGTGTTAATAGTGTGAATTAATTTATTATTGATTGCTTTTAAATTGCTCGTTAATTTTAATTAATTAATTAATTATTAATTAATTATGTTAATAGTGTTATGTTTTACAATATTGGTAGTGTCATTTATAGGGGAATATGGTGGGAATTAAATTTCTTTTAATTAATTAATTGTTTGATAATTAATTTTAATTATTTTGCTTGAGTGGGAATAGTAAATTATTCACCTATGCAATCCAACACTTTCCCTACTGTTGCATTTGCTGGAGTGGGAATAGTAAATTATTCCTCTCCGCTATCCAACACTTTCCCTACTGTTGCTATTGCTGGAGTGGGAATAGTAATTTTTACCTCAACGCTATCCAACACTTTCCCTACTGTTGCACTTGCTGGAGTGGGAATAGTAATTTTATCTCCTCCGCTATCCAACACTTTTACTACTGTTGCACTCACTGGAGTGGGAATAGTAAATTATTCCCCTTCGATATCCAGAACTTTCCCTACTGTTGCACTCGCTGGAGTGGGAATAGTAATTGTTACCCTTCCGCTATCCAACACTTTCTCTACTGTTGCATTCCTTGGAGTGGGAATAGTAAATTATTCCCCTACGCTATCCTACACTTTCCTTACTGTTGCACTCCCTGGAGTGGGAATAGTAAATTATTCCCCTTTGCTATCCAACACTTTCCCTACTGTAGCATTTGCTGGAGTGGGAATAGTAATTTTATCCACTCTGCTATCCAACACTTTCTCTAATGTTGCACTCTCTGGAGTGGGAATAGTAATTTTTACCCCTCCACTATCCAACACTTTCCCTACTGTTGCATTCTCTGGAGTGGGAATAGTAAATTGTATACTCTCTGCTATCCAACACTTTCCCTACTGTTGCACTATCTGGAGTGGGAATAGTAAATTATTCCCCTCCGCTATCCAAAACTTTCCCTACTGTTGCACTCGCTGGAGTGGGAAAAGTAATTGTTACCCCTCCGCTATCCAACACTTTGCCTACTGTTGCACTCTTTGGAGTGGGAATAGTAAATTATTCCACTCCGCTATCCAACACTTTCCCTACAGTTCTACCTGCTGGAGTGGGAATAGTAAATTATTCCCCTCCGCTATCCAGCACTTTCCCTCCTGTTGTACTTGCTGGAGTGGGAATAGTAAATTATTCCCCTCTGCTATCCAACACTTTCCCTACTGTTGCACTCGCTGGAGTGGGAATAGTAATTTTATCCACTCCGCTATCCAACACTTTCCCTACTGTTGCACTCTCTGGAGTGGGAATAGTAATTTTTACCCCTATGCTATCCAACACTTTCCCTACTGTTGCTATCTGTGGAGTGGGAATAATAATATGTATCCCTATGCTATCCAACACTTTCCTTAATGTTGCACTCCCTGAAGTGGGAATAGTAATTTTATCCACTCCGCTATCCAACACTTTCCCTACTGTTGCACTCTCTGGAGTGGGAATAGTAATTTTTACCCCTATGCTATCCAACACTTTCCCTACTGTTGCTATCTGTGGAGTGGGAATAATAATATGTATCCCTACGCTATCCAACACTTTCCCTACTGTTGTACTTGCTGGAGTCGTAATATAGTAAATTATTCCCCTCCGCTATCCAACACTTTTCTTTCTGTTGCACTCCCTGGAGTGGGAATAGTAAATTATTCCCCTCCGCTATCCAACACTTTCCCTACTGTTGCACTCCCTGAAGTGGGAATAGTAATTTTATCCCCTCCGCTATCCAACATTTTCCCTACTGTTGCTGTTAATGTAGTGTCAAATGTAATTGTAAAAGATTATAATATTTTAATATTTTAAATTATATATATATTTTATTTTTATTTTACTGGTATATTTATATATATATGTATTTATAATTCTTAGTATGTTTCTAACATTTTATAATTTATTATAATAATTATTTATAAATATTATTAAGTAAAGTTTTGAAAAATCTTTTTATTAGGCTTTTAAGAAAAAAACACATTCCTGCTGCCGTACATGGCAGTTCAACAATAACCAAACATACAACCATACCGTGAGTGTCCCTTTTTACATTCAGATGTCAATTAATGTTTGCAACCATTACAACATATACATTCGCTGTCATGTGAGATCTAGTGCTCCGTGTTAAAGTTTCCATTAAGTTTGTACGTCAAGGGCGGCCCTCTGTTGTAGGTATTGACGTAGAGGTTCCCATATGTCCCTGGGCCTGGATATGGAAGGTAGCTCTTCCGCGTATAGTGTTAGGTTGTCTCTGCAGTAGACCATATCTTTAATCCAGCTTTCAGTCTTTGGGGCCATAGTGCTCTCCCAATGCATAGCCACCCGGCGCTTAGTCATCAACAATGCCACCCGCACAAACCTGCCCACAACGCCCTTTACCTGCGGAGCATAACTTAGCAAACAGACTGAGGGTGTACATTGTAAGTTAGTCCCCGCCATTTTCTGTATACATTCCAGTACCTCCCCCCAAAATATTTGTACTCTTCTGCTGCCCCACGCAAGGTGTAGAAAGTCGGCATCTGTTTGGTTACACCGTTTACAGTTACTGGTTTCCCTTAGGCCGCATCTGTGGAGCTTAACAGGGGTGTGGTATGACTGGTGTATATACTTAAAGTGTATTATGCGCAGGTTGCCATTGGGTGTGAGGCCGCTGGTCATCCTGCAGATGTGTTCCCAGTCCTCTACCTGCAAGGGTGGGGTGATGCTGGCATTCCATCGATCTAGGCTTTTGTCCGGTTTGGGGACCTTTTCATCCCTGAATTCTCTGTATAGTTTTGTCACTAATTTACGCTTTGATGGTGCCACTAGCAAAAGTTGGAGTGCGCGCAGTGCTGGAGGTTCAGCCGGATATGTGCGATAGTGATGTTTAATGGCCAATCGCAGTCTGTGTATCGTGAAGTTGAACGACAGTGAAGGGTTAGCGATGTAGCTTAAGTCGTCTGTGGTGAGGAAGTGCCCCTCGGGATAAATGTCTTGCATGGTTGTGATGCCCACCTCCCTCAGCGCCCTGAGGGATCCCTCTTCTTGTGTCGCAGACAATGCCGAGTGGTGTGCAAGGGGAAGCGCTGGCGCATACAACGGGAGTTTGGCCGTGATAGTTCCTATAACTTGCCAGGCAGCAATGGTCGTGTCCAGTGTGTTAATTTCAGTGGTGGGAGTTCCTCTGTGGGTGTGTGTGAGAATGCCAGCCAGAGGGACCGGGTGAGCATCACCATGCTCCACCGCAACGTGCGGGGTGTAGGCGTGAGGCCTAAACCAATGATACGCATATTACGCTTGTGCGCTCAGGTAATAGAGATAAAGGTCGGGAGCACTAAAGCCACCCCTACTGTAGTCCAGTGTTAGTGTAGCCCAACTCACCCTGGCCTGCCTCCCGCCCCAGATCAAGCGAGTAAGGGACGATCGTAGTCTTTTAAAATAGTGTAGTGTGAGCTTGATTGGGATATTGCAGAAGAGGTACAAGAACCGCGGTAGTACGATCATTTTAATTATTGCAATTCTGTCCACCAGGGAGAGGGGCAACGTATTCCATCTGTCTACTTGTTGTTCTAGGGAGTCGTGTGCTTTACCATAATTTTCTCTTAGGACAATGTCAGGGTCGCGGTGCACCCATATACCCAGGTATTTCACTGATGCAGTCGTCCACACCAAGGGGTATTCCATTGGTGGTGCAGTTGTTGCGGGTGTCAGCAGTATCATTATCGACTTGTTCCAGTTGATCTGGAGGCCCGAGAATAGTCCAAAACGAATATATTCCCTCAAAACTCTCGTCAGGTGAAGCGTCGGTTCTCTGATAAATAGCACCATGTCATCCGCGTACAACGAGATGCCTACAGGACGGTGAAGAAAATTAAGGGCTGTGTCTCTATGCCGTTGCCGGATAATACAGGCCAGCGGTTCGAGCACCAGCGCGAATAACAGTGGCGAAAGTGGGCACCCCTGACGGGTTCCTCTTTGTATCTGAACGGGTTGCGAGGTAAGTCCTCCGATTCGGACCAGTGCAGTCGGGCTGTTATAAAGTAGTTGTACCCACCCGAGGTACAGTGGCGGGAATCCCATCCGTCGCAGGACGCTGAACATATATCCCCACTCTATAGAGTCAAACGCCTTTGCCGCATCAAGCATGACTGCAGCAGCCTGCAGGTCAGGGTTCAACACGTGAAACATGGCAAATATCGTCCTAAGATTGTAAGACATTGAGCGCTCTGGTATAAAGCCAGATTGGTCCGGCAGGACCAGTTTAGGCATCAGGGGTTGCAATCTGGTAGCTAGTATTTTCGCGAGAATTTTTGTGTCCAGGTTGATGAGCGAGAGGGGTCGATATGATTCGCACAGGTCAGGGGCCTTATCTCTCTTCAATAGTGCGATTATAAGCGCTTGACGAAGTGATGGTGGCAATATGCTGGACTCGTGTGCCTCGGCATACATTTCGAGCAGACGAGGCGCGAGTAGGTCAATATATTCTTTGTAAAATTCGACGGGAATCCCGTCCGGGCCTGGCGCTTTTTTATTAGGGAGATCGCGAATTGCCGCCCGAATATCCGCCTCGTCAATCGACCGATTTAAATAATCTCTATGGGGGTCCGCAAGCCAAGCGCATGCTATATCAGTTAAATAGTCATTTAACTCATTCTCGTTCGCTGAGCCCTGTGACGTATAAAGGTCAGTGTAAAAACCGCGGAATTGATCCACTATGTCTGCAGGAGTATAGTGTTCCGTCCCCTGGCTGTCTGTGATTTTAGTGACGTGTTGATAGTCTGTGCGGGATTTAAGTTTAGCAGCTAGATGATGACCCGGCCGTCCCCCCTCCCCATAGGCTCGCGCCACATGTCTACGAGACCTGTACCGAATCTCGGACTCCGTATATTCGTCATATGTCAAAAGTGCCTCGTGTATCCGATGCAGGATATCAGGGCAGGGTGCTGTCGCGTACTGGTGTTCTAGCGTCTTTAGTTCCGCTTCAGTCTTTGCAAGTTGGGCACGGATATCTTTTAAGATCCCAGCTGTCGTGCTGATGCACACACCTCTTATGGTCACTTTAAAGGCCTCCCACAGTGTGGACACACTTTCAACTGTACCAGTGTTTAAATCAAAGTATTGTGATATGGCTGTCCGTATGGTGTCATTGGACACAGGATCCAACAGAGCCTCCAAGCAGAACCGCCACATGTAGGGGCGGCGAACATTAGCCGGAATCACAAGAGCCAGCAATATCGGATTGTGATCTGACAGCGTGCGCGGAAGCACAGTGACATTTGAAACCCAATCGTTAGCCCCCTCGCTAAGTAGCCAGTAATCCAACCGCGACCAGCAGTTATGTGCGGGTGTGGCGTGTGTACCCTCCCTTGTCGTGGCGTTGCGCAGCCTCCACGCATCCACTAATCCAAACTCGAGCATAACGTCATTAATACTGCGTGCAATTCTGGGCGTTCGTGTGCCCTGCGGGTTGGATTTATCCATTTGAGGGTCTAAGTGCGTGTTGAGGTCCCCTCCCCATATGATGTCGGCTTCTAGTGTATAAGCGCGTAAAGGAGTCAGGTTCATCCACTATTGGCCCGTAGACGTTAATTAATGTGACCAGGGATGTTCCCAGCTTGCCATGCACCACCGCACATCGTCCCTCCCTATCCGTCTGTGTTTTGATAGGTGTAAAGGAAAGCCCTCTTTTCACAAGGATAAGCACCCCCCTAGCATAGGAGGAATACGATGATGCCAGTTTATAGCCAGCCCATTTAAGGGTGATTTTAGCCTCGGAGAGAGCCGTCAAATGCGTCTCTTGAAGGAGAGCAACCTGTATATTGTGGCGATCCAAATATGCGAATACTTGTCGAATTTTCTTCGGGGTGTTAAGCCCTCGAACATTCCATGTTAGGCAATTATACTGTTCACCCATAATCAGATGTATGCATGAATTCTGTTGAACACAATACCTCACAGCTGCAATTGGGTTGCACAAGCACCTCAAGTCTCATCTGATACATCGGTACACTCACAGTGATATATAACAATTCAAAACAGACCCGTCCCCCCTCCCCCACCCACTTCAGCAGACCCCAAATGCTAAAGCCATCCCATAGGAAACTGATGAACCCCACCACCCCCCTACCCACCCACTCCCAGTCAGAACCAATAACGTGGTGTGGTGCACACAGGGTGGCGGTATCCAGAAGCCGGGATCCCCAGTGACTTGGTCACGTGGGGGGTCGCCCATCTGACCTCAATAAGAGGAACAAAATTAAAATGAGCGGCATACTCTGCAATGTACGAAGAACCAGGCGTTCAGGATTGTGATACATAGGCTCCGGTTCCGCCCGCAGTCCTATAGCCCCCAGTGCAACTCTGCACATTGCACCCAACGTTCAGGATGTCTACAAGTCAAGCCACCCAGCTACATATTCCACTTATATGTGTCCATGGTGTGTGTCACCCAACGGGCAAAAACAGGGCAATTTATCATTCAATGTCCGATGCACCTCCATGTCCCTCTTGGTCGCCTCTGGGTGATCTTCTGCGCGGTGCCTGCGTGGCTTTTTGTTGCAGGAATTTGAGCACTTCCTTGGGTTCGCCGTAGACCAAGCTTTTACCGCCGTCCGTGACCCTGAGTCTGGCCGGGTAAATCATTGCGTAGAGGATACCAAGGTCTCACAGCTTTTTCTTCACCGCCAGGAACTTTTTCCTCGCTTCCTGTACTTGTGGCGTAAAGTCTGGGTAAATGGAGATGGCCATCCCCTCGTGATTGAGACTGCCCAGTTCTAAATATTATTAAGTAAAGTTATATATCATATTTTATATATATGTATGTATAATTATTTTTAACATTATATTTATTTATTATTTTAAACATTTTCTAATAATTCTAACTATGTTTTTTTAATTATATGTATTATTTACTTTATTTTACATTATTTGTTAAGCATTTTTAAAAAACTATATTTTTTACAACAATAATTTTGACAACAATATTTTTTTTCCGATATTTTTGTACTTACCATGATGTAGATAGGACTTCGATATTCTGGACAGCGATATTTTTGTCCCGATATTTTTGTACCTCGACATTTTTGTTGTCGATATTCTGTCACTGATCCGGCTGATAGCAAGTTCTGGAGCTTGGTGCTTGCTCTGAGAAAGCAGTGCCTCCTATGGATTTTCTAGCATAAGGTGGTACAATAATAAGTGGTACAAGCCAGGAGCGCAGTATCCTGCTTTGTTTGTATTACTTGAATTTACCTTGTTGATATGGTGGTCCTTTTCCTATGGAAGCTCTGTGTACAATGTAGAGTGTCTTGAGCATTTCTCTCCTAGCTATTTGTAGCCAGTGGAGTGATTGTAGGACAGAAGTCATGCATAATCTTAGGTGAAGGCAGAGAAGAAGTCTTGCGGCAACATTTTGGAAGAGTTGTATTTTGCCTATGATGAATTTGGGTGCGCTTCTTGGCTATATAGTCTGGTGGCGTAGTGAAGCTTGAAGATTATGAGCGCAAGAATGGCTTGCAGTGTTTTTTGGTATCCAAGATATGGAAACATGCGATGCAGTGTTTTCGTTGTGTAGAAGGCACTCTTTGACATTGTTAACATGTGTTATCAAGGATAGACCTGAATCCATGTTTATCCCTAGGTTTTTGACTACTTTTGATGTTGTTGCCATTGTCCGCAGGTCATGATCTTTATCTTTGCAGTGTTGCGCTTTACATGGTTATTCATCATCCATATGTTTATGGCACAAAGGCAGTCATCAAGTTTTGAGCTGTAGAGGTTTTCAGGGCCATCCATTTGTAGAATGATTTTGGTGTCATCTGTATATTTGTAACAGGCGAGGATGAATGATTTAATCAGGTGTACTAAGGGGGTTAGGTAGATTTTTAATAACAGATGGGGTATGATGGACCCTAGAGGGATGCAACAGTGCTGAGTGTGAGGAGCGAATATGAACAGTGGTAGGTAAACTACACTTTATCTCTGAGATACAATGCAATCCATTTTAGAGCATTTTCATGTCCTCTGAGTTGATGATGGAGTCTTTGTAGTAGTGTATGGAGGTGGACAGTGTCAAATGTGGCTGATTAATCCAGATGCAATATGGTGGACAACAGGCATCCAGTCACAGTAAGAGGGAAAACACTTTTGCCCCTGTCAGGTAGGAGAGCTCATCTAGATTGGTGAGTAGCTTAGGAACTGAAGATAGGCCTGCCTGATGGCAGCTGTGGTTTGCCATCTTGAAACAGGTTCTCCTGGGTAAATCTACCCCAAGGCATAAGGACGTGCTTCAAAAGGAGGTGTTGGGCTGTTTGAAAATAGATAGGACTGGCTGCTTAAATTTCTCCAATCACTGTCTAAGGCACAGGGTAAATTTGGTACCTCCACCACCACCTCCTCAGAACATTCCTGGACCTTGTAAGACTACATCTGAAGAAGAATGCCCAGCTGGGAGAATGCTCCTGACTTCTGACTCTTGCTGAATGAAGAGGACTCACACTCAAGGACTTCTAACTTCTGCTGGCATCCAGGGACTGAAACTGCTTTCCAAAGGTCAAGTAATTGGCCTCCTATTTGCCTGCTTCAGGGGCACAGAAAACAGAAGGACCCCTGACTCCAAGAAAGCTCAGCTGACTAAAGAGGACTAGACCCTGCAGGAGACCTGGCTGCAGAAAGAGCTGGTGCCCACAAGTCTCCCCTGAGGAGGATGGGGTTGCAGGACGGACCAAAAGAAATGTCCCCAGCAGTTACAGGCTAGTTTGCCGGATGGGATATTTCATCAAAATGTGATGGCTAACCCATCCACTATATGTTGTAATGCACTGTTAATACGGAGGACGGGACAACCACGTGTTTGTGGCCAAGTTTCTCGGCCACCAAACTCTAAATAAGGTACAAAGTGTCAAAGTAAACCTTTTGATCAGTGTATCTGACTTCCGTGCCATCTCAGTTTGCCTTAAAATGCGCGTAGATCCCGGTTCTCTGTGAACTGTTGTTTTTTCCTATGGTGCTTGTCTTTGTTGGTGCTTTTTGCCTTAAGATCCCCAAAAGTAATATCTCTTGTTCCTTTTAACCTACTTTGGTATATTTTTGCTCATTGTATTTTTCTCTATGTTCCTAAATTAGTTTGGGATTTTTATTATGTTGTGTTCTTTACTTTGAAATTATTGTTACTGATTCAACCTAGCACTCATTTCTCTGGGGATTGCCTGCAGCTGGTGCTATAGCTATCAGATTAATAACTCAATTTCGGGCAATTTGCCTATAACTTGAAGGCATTTGAAGCTTAACCACAAAATTTGACAGATGCTTAGCACACACAAGAGCTTTTTAATGCGGTGAAAGGTTGTAAGAACTTTCAACCAATGAAAAGCTTGCAGTGCTCTCTAAAATATACCCCTTATTTTTAGGTGTTCCGAGTCCTTGGTCTAACATTAAATAATGCGCAGGCAGTGCTTTAAAAAAACGAGCATTGGCAAAGCCAATAGGTCGCACATATGAAACCAGAGCTATTGGCTTTGTCAATGTTTAGTCATTTTGTACAGCAGTGCAGCTGCAGTGCAGCATGGCTAAAAGATTTTTTAAAAGTGCTATGACGTGGCAGGCTTTTGATTATTTCTGAAAGGAGGTGGGTAGGAGGCAACCCAGAGGGAAGGGTGAAGCAACAGGGAGGGTGGGGGAGGCAACAAGGACAATAGGGGGTGTGGGGAATAAAGTGCTATGACGCAGCTATCAGCGTCGGCATCATAGCAACATGGACAAGGGAGGGTAAGAGGAACAAAGAAGGAGGGGAGAAGTAGACGATGGAACCACGTCAAAACATTCACTCTAGTAGAGTGCTGAAAAACACAGAGAAAATGTAGCTAAAAATAAAAGAGAAATGGAAGGACATAAGTAATGTGTCCATGCTCCAGGGTGGGGACAAAAAAACGAAGAGGAAGGAAATCCACTGCAGCTGGCCAATAAGAAGCAAACAAATGAGAATGACAATGAAGCTGATAAATGTTAAGCAAGGTGCAGCCTCTAAGCCTACAGTTCGAAAACACAAGGTCTCAAAGAAGTGAGACTTAAAACATGAGCTCACAGTGACTATGTAAAAATAAAATTTTAAGCCAGAGCACACCTGGCTTTTTATGCCAGGGCACACCTAAGGGCCACCCTGCAGTTAAAAAAAAATGATTTGTGTCACAGAGTGTGCAAACTCCTGTTGAAGTCTGTGAACCTCAATAGGAACAGGGAACCTTAGTAAGTATCCAAAAGTCTGTGGACAAGGAAGAGAGTCCACAAACTATAACGGTTCTGAACTCTCATTGGGTTCCCTTCCGTAGTCTGCAGACTTTAGACACAGTTTGTGGACCGAGGAAGAGGACCCAATGAGGGGGTCCAAACCTTACGTAGTTCACAGATTCTCTGCCCAGTCCACAGACCAAGACTCATTGATCTGTTTTGAGTCCCTCAGAGTTTGCGAACATTTGATCCAACCATAGTGTTCGCGGATCCAAAACTGACTCAGCCACAGGCAAAAAATGTGTACAACAAGGCACAACCTTCTGTTTTGGGTCTGTGGGCCCGGTGCTTGGGTTCGCAGAACTCTAAAACCTAAATGAAAGACGGGATCTCATTGGTGGGAATTGAAGTATCCTTCCACTAAATAAAGTAGTCCTTACTTTCAGATAAAAGCATCCTGCAACCGTGCATGTTTGTCCTTTTGCTCTCAGTTGCATACAGAGCATGCTTTAGGGAAGGACGGCATTATAGCAGCGAAGAGAGGAAGTGGTCAGAAGAGAGGTGAGCATTAACCAACAGAAAGGTAGAAGAGAGCTAGGTATTCTCAGGGTGTAGGGGAAGGAGAGGAAGATTATATCATCTGCACTGGGGAGACAGAAAGAGAGAAGACAGCTTTGTCTGGGAGCACTTCACCCACCCACTGAGTGAAAAATTGTAAATGCAAGAAATGTCACTTGCAACTCTGTGACCTTCAACTGAGCCACCAGCGCAGAGAGCTATATTTGTTAGACACATCAACTATGGAAAGTCATCTCAAAGCAAGAGGCAAACAAGAATTTGCAAGATGACAATTTGAAGACAATAGGAGATGACAGAAAACGCGGAGCAGTAGTACAACGGAACTGCAGGAAAGCCATTTCCAAAGACTTTTCTTGTAACGGTGCTGTGTGAGAAGCATCACATTAATAACTCTCATTTAAGAATATTTCTCTACATAATGCATGTAGTGCGAGAAAAACACCTAACAGTATCAACGAGAAACAGGAGGATCGCTATGCAAAATTCCGTGCCGAACTTCTTATGTACAAAAGGTTCTATGGCATTTGGCTGAGTATTTTTGAAAAGCTTAAACCGCACCACCCCTGAAGAAAGGAAGTTCTTTTGAGGTACAACCAATTTTCCCCTAAAAAGCTGGCCTCTACGTAATTCTGTACCTTTCGGCCACTTCCCAATGACATTAGGATTGTCCACCAAAGACATTTTCAGAAAACAATTGTGAACGATTTTCCAGGAGATGGAACCAACAGCAAGAAAGATCAGTGAATTAAGCACTTGTTGCAAACATTGATTGCAATCTGTGGGTCATAACTTTGAGCCCCAACAGTATCAACTCAGCCTTCATCATTCTGTGGTCAATACTTTGAGTGCCATTACATTGTGCAATACTAAGACCTGGCAAATTGAATATTCATTGCTTTTCCTTTTCCAGGATTAGACAAGTTCAGTTCTACCCGTGTCAATGGAAAAATTTAAACTTATTCTGTAGCATATTTAATTAGCCTTTTAACTGAAACAGCAGATTGAAACTTGTGTTGTATGCATGAATGTGCTATTTGTATAGTGGGGATCTAGCCAAAAATGCAGTAGAACACCATAGAGGGTTAAAGGCATGCATACAGTCAACGGGAGATAGTACAGGTGGCAGGATTCTGGGAGCAGAACACCACCATTAATGCACTGTGATGTAGCGTTCTTTAAAAAGCTGCATTTTCAACTATTTCCTAAAGTATAGCAGTGTTGGGGAGGTCCCTGATGGATATAGGGATGTTGTGCCGGCTCCACCCAACAAGGAGAGAAACAGACAACGACCTCTTATAGGCTACTTATAGCCTGCTTCCTGCAACATGCCCACTTATCAAATCCTTCTGGAGGCACGCAAGCATGGTCCATATGAGTTTGATGGTGGCTGGATTGACTTTGTCACGGACTTCTCTTTGGAAACCAATGGCATGCGAAGGGTTATTCTGGATCTAAGCCACAATAGAAGAAGTGGGATAGCAAATATGGGCCCCAAGAACTGGCCACAATGGATGGGCGTTCCAGGGACTTTCACAAACCTGGCCCAATTTTTGGACACATTGACGACTCCAGCATGGATACCACACCTCAGCAGTAAAGAGGGCAATGTGGGCTTGTGACTGATAGTGAGGACCCTAACCGACGAGGTCGGCCGCAGGATCGGCTTCCTTGGAAACAGCCTGAACGGAAGAGGATGATTAGATCAGTGGAAGAACTAACTCGGGTGGAAATCAGTGACAAATCGTGATCGCCACTAAAACCCATGTCTCTCTCCCATAACGGCTCTGATCTACCTACCAGAGCTAATTCCTGAATGTTGCTGAACTGAGTCTCCGGCTTTCTCACCAGATGAGTACCAAGATGTTGGGGGGGGGGGATTTTTCCTTCCCATTCGTCAGTTCTTACCCTCTGCACACCTTGCAAGCCACATGATGTACCTAGGGAATGTATGCACCCCAATGATCTGTGACTATGGTGTCCTTTACATTTACCTTCCCCTAATGTTAACCTTGTTGTTGGTATTAGTATTCACTGCACCTGACAATTCATACGTGCGCTCTTGCTTTTACATGTGTGTCTCCTCTGAGGCTGTCACTGCTGCTCACATTGACACTGCCTTCCTACAGCCCCCACAGGATGTGCCCAGGCCCTTCTTCCCCATATCTATCTCTCCATTTGTCGAGATGGGATAGATGGTGCCTCCCTTGGATATTCTTCACCTCCGCTTGACTAGCCCCCTTGGAGAGTGCTCTACTACTGCTGTTGCTCCTGACTGGGGATGACTGGTTCTCATTATCCCTCTTCTAATTAGGAAGCTCCCCATGGTGCCTGATGCCTCTTGATGGGTTCCTCATAACTTGTACCAGCAAGTCGTACCCGGGACTACCCAAGGTATTCACACTCACTTCTGGCTCTATATCCTTCCTGCTAAATCCACAGTCTTGGAACTACGAATCACGACCCACACCACCCACCACTTCCTACTTACCAGTGGCTTTAATCCTCTGCCTTATGCCTCACCCCCTCCCTTCTTTCCTTGAGCATGTTTTGGCCTGCAGCACCATTGACAATAGTAGTGTAAACACACTGATCTCTCCTCTCTATGCTCCCCTCATGACCTATCCCATGTTTATCGGTGATTCCGGACCCTTATCTACCAACCATTGCATGTACCCTATAGCGGCCGTTGGCTCTTTGAGAGGTCAAGACCCGCCAATGACAGTCTCAAACGCAGTGCACTACCTCACTACTTCCTATAGACAAAACTCCCTAGCTTTACACACTACCCCAGCACTTCGCTACACCCGTTGGACGCTAATTTACCCCTACTGCGATTACACTTTTGAAGCACTCACGGAGATCACCCTCTCTCCAATGACTCCCCTCCCCAACGCTTGCCTACACTCCCAATTTTGTCATCTCCCTGGCCTTGTGGACTTCTAGACCCACAATATACTACCTCTCCGTTGTTTTCCCCCACCTCGTTCTGTTTGTTGTACACAAGACGCTCCTTCCTCCATCATATCGCTTCAACCCCACTATTATCATGCTCAATGTGAATTGGGCTGACAAACTATGTGAAGCATAAAACAATACTGACCTAAATAGCCTCTAAAAAGACAGATATTGTCCTAATACAGGAGACATATCTCTCGGCAACAGAAACATAGAAGCTCAAGAGAGATTAAGTGGGGAAGGTCATCTATAGTTGCTGGACCCATATCTAACCTACAGCTACTATGTCCCATTTGGCTGCATCAAGTCCCAAGAAGTGCGGCGTGGCCATTTTTATTCACAAGCCCTCTCTTGCTCAGTCCTCCATTGCTGGACAGATTGAGTTATGTGTTTGCTAAACGTAGGGTCGATCCCAGGGGGATCCACCCACACCCGTTGTGACTGCAAGACCACCTTTCTTTCCTGCCTGAGCAAACCCATCCCTGAATTACACACATCCCACAGAGTAAAAGGAGGGGTCTGGAACACGTGCTGGACTCCATTATGGGCAGTACAGGCCCCATGGACACACAAAATAACAGGGGTAGGACCCTCCTATGGGATCTGTATGATGATCAAGGATTAGTGGACATCTGGTGTCTACTCCACCCAAAACAGAAGGAATACTCGTTCCTTTCAGCATACATGGCACTTAATGATGTTTAGATTATTTCCTGACCTCGCACCCAGTTTCCACAAAGATTTTGGACTGTGCCATTTTTGAGGGCTTGCTGTCAGATCATGCCCCAGTCTGATTGGACATGGACTGGAATCTGCAGAATCCTAATCGAAATCCCTGGCGAATCAATGTGGTGTGTTATAGAATGATCCACGAGAAGACATAGCTGAAGTTCCACATGGTTACTTACTTTAAGGACATTCAGGGCTTCATTCACTGAGCTCAAACCCTATGTGCGGCAGCCAAAGCCACTCTCAGAGGTCAGCTGATGAGGGATGCAGTGCTGGCCAATAAGCAAAAAGCACAAGGGCAGACAGCCTTGTAGAGTGCCATTAAGGGCTATACAAATGCATATGCTAAGAGACCCTCTGGTGGGACCAGATGCACCCTGGAGAAGGCCAAAATGAACCTCAACTCCCTATGCATGTCTAAGGCTGGATTCATGCTCTATAAACTAAAAGCTCACCAAAAGCAGCAAAAGCAGGCAGACTCCTGGCTGCACAACACTGACAACAGGAAGCCGCAGTGACTATCCCAGCCATTAGAGCTGCCTTAGAATCACTTCTTAGAGACCTGCAGGGAATTGCCAATACCTTTGGGGTATGTTATTCTAAACTCTATAGCTCAAAACTACTAAAAGACGGGGACCGAGTACAGGCTTCCTTTGCCAACATAGCCCTGCTGTTTGATGGCAGAGCCCTTCTAGAGGGAAAAATCACTAAAGAGAAAGTGGTGCAAGCCACTTCCAATCTTCTGTATCATAAAACTCCTGGAGAACATGGGTTCCCTGGGGAATTTTACAGATGGGACAAGGACAACCTAGTAGACCACCTCCATTCCTCTTTCCAGGAGGCAGAATATACTGGGACCATAAATCACTCCTGTCCAATAAAGCCATAATCACAGTCCTGCCAAAGCTGGCGAAGGATCCCCTATTCTGTTCTGTGGCAGTTACTAACCAATCTCTCTTTTGAACACGGACATTAAGATTCTGATGAGTATCCTGGCTACACACCTCAAATTGGTTATCCAGAGCCTCATTCATCACACCCAGATGGAATTTATCTACTCCTCCCATAACCAGCTATGCTCCCTGGCCCACCTCTTGTGGCTATCTAAAGACTCTCAAGAGGCCACGATAGGCATGCCATTTAAAGCCTAAAAGGTGTTTGACCACATAGAATGAGGGTACATGTTTCAGGTGCTTCACCAAATAGGACTGCAGGGTGACCTCATTTCGAAAGTCCATTGACTGTACCCAGCTCCCTCTGCTCAGCTCAACTGCAAAAGCTTCCTATCAGACCCCTCCCCAGTGAGTAGAGGTACCAGACAATGATGCACCCTCTCATCACTACTGTTTCTCTTGGCGATGGAACCTCTGGCTGCAGCCATGCGCCAATCCCTCAGAGAGTGAGATTATCCACTCCAGCTGATATGACAAAAACGATGCTGTAT
Organism: Calotriton arnoldi; assembly: GCA_963921515.1. Lineage (NCBI taxonomy): Eukaryota > Metazoa > Chordata > Amphibia > Caudata > Salamandridae > Calotriton > Calotriton arnoldi. The sequence goes on from CAWUFW010021246.1 coordinate 33,845, forward strand.
GCAGAGGATGTCCTTCTCATGGCTCTGGACAAGTCACTCCCAACACTGATGGCCCTCATATCGCCTTTTTCTGGCATCTCGGCCTATAACATTTATTGAGATAAAAGAGAGGCTCTACCCATGTCAAACATTACGATGAAGGCACAGGGTGCCTTTTTCACTGAAAACAATGAAGGCTCAAATACTTAGGTATCCTTATCAAAAGGGGCCTCTAAGGGATGGTCTCAGATAAGTTAGACCCTCTAATAGCCAAGACCAATGCAGACTACTTGAAATGGAACCCTCTCAACCTATCACTGTAGGGGTGTTCACAAGCGGTTAAAAATGTAGTAGCCTGTCGCCTTACCTACGTCTTGAGAATGTTGCCTCTCCTAGTTCGGACTCCTATACTTCGGGCTATAAACTAAGGTATAAAATCTACAACTGGGGTGACATGAAACCACATCTGAAATTCTTCAAATTGATCACACACTGGAAAAGCAGTGGACTAGGGGTCCCTTGCATTGCGCACTACTACACAGAATTGCACTTGACACAATAGTACTGCATGTGCCTAGGTAGCTGAAACCCTCCAGCCCCCTCTGGGTTCACTTACAATACCACCCACAGCAGTTCTGGTTTAGACCTCCTTTTTTGCAAGAGGTTGCCTTCTACGTTGACGACCAACCACATCCTTCAGAAGATGGTAAGAGTTTTGAATTATTCCCACGAGCTAGTACAGTGTCATGTTAGGTTACACCTACAGGCACCTCTTTGGAATAATGCAACCATCCAGGTGGGAGGACGGCTGATAATGTGAAGTGAACAGAAAACAGCGGGGATAATGGCCCTGAACACTGTCCTTCTTGCAAGGGTTTTGAAAACATTTGACGCCCTGAGGGAGGAGTTTGCTTACCCCAGACCCAGACCTGGAGACGTTTGCATTTAAAACACTGCCTGTATGGTGTCCTTGGTGCTAGACCATGGGATAGCCAAACTTCTCCTGTTCAACAGTATTTGAAACACTAGGAGTCGTACCAAAGAGTCATGCAGGGTTTTACAACATGCTAGTCCAGCGTCTACATTCCTGCTGGCCCTACTCTATTCCAGCTGGCAGAGTACGACTCAAGCATGGTACACGGACGAGGAATGGAAAGCAGAGATAGAATACCTGTAAAGGGGGGCTGTGAAGCCAGAAGGAAATTCTGCCCTTTAAAAACGATGCAGGATGAGTACTGGACACCCCAGAAACTGGTGGCCTCGGGCCTCCTCCAACACTAACAATGCTAGAGATGCGCCCAACATGATTGCAATGCCACCCGTATTATCCTTTTCTGTCTTGCTGTCACTCGACTGTGGTGCCAAGTGGGATCCATGCTCGGCCTCGTCCTGGAGCTGCCCCTCCTGCTGCTGATAACCATGGTCATGCTATACAACACAGAAGACCTCCCTGGTCTCACAAGTCATAAATGAAGACTACTGACGACAGCTAAAGCCACAACCAAATTATGTATGTTACGACACTGGTGGTAACTGCACATGTGTGACCAAAACGAATGGTTGGATGAAATGTATAAGATGGTGTCTTACGAACAGGTCATATACCATCTCTAGGATAAATTAGACCTCTTTACAAGCATTTGGACTCCCTTCCTCAAAATTGATGGGGAAGCTCCTTGAAACCATCCATGCCATGACACACTACCACACCCAGCAACGCGGAGGTAGTCGCAATGACAACCGCAACACCTCCTCCTTGGCTCCTCATTCCCCTTCCCCAACCCCACTCGTCCTCCCTCTGGATCTCTTCCTTACTTTTGCAGCACTTAGCATGTTTTTCACATGTTATACATGATAGTGTTATGTTACGCAATGTTGTTGAGTTGGAATGGTATGATATACGCAAACAACTGAGATCTGCACGCTATACTTGTAAATTCTCACTGTTCCTCTTAATGGTTGGACCTACGCATGTTTATTTGGACTCATATAGTTGCAAGCTTAAACTATACCTTCATTGAAGTCGGTACCCTTGCTCATTCATCTGCCGTAGTCTGACCCACTGTAAGGTTGTACTGCTGGTTCTATAAACCAATAAAATCTACTTAAAAAACATAAAAAAGCAAATTTCAACCTCTGTTTGCAATCTGTCTTTTTGTCTCTAAGAGGAAAGGCAAGGAGGAAGAAAAAGTGGGCACACAGGTGTCTCTTCGTAAAAGCAAAGCAAGGGATCTTTATAATGCTGTAAAACATAGGAAGTACTGCATGAAGTTATTTTGACATATAGGGCATTCACCGGGATAGATCTGAATTACTTGGAATGCTATTCATTTCGAAAAGTACCACGAAACAGGCTTGTGGAGGAAGCTACTGAAGACAGGTTTCACCTGTGTTTTCTCCGCAATCGTATTCAATCGGTGTCTCCACCTGAAACACCACAACACAGACAGGGAAGGAGCGGTACTTACGCTTTAATGATGCCATACTAAGGCACCGCTACCCACCGATGTAAGATTCACTTAGACTTAAAATTACGTCATACTGGTGTAAATTTACACTCGAATGAATCTATTAATTGGTGAATATTCACGAAACTTAGGTGTGCAAAGAGATTTGTAAATCGGGCCACTAGTGCTTTAGATGAACATTTCTTGTGTTTTAGTAGATTTTGTTCCTTCCTTTAATGAGCAATGCTTGTGGTTGAGCAGACAGTGCCCTGCGCTTTAACAGAACATCAAAAGCTGATATCCGAAGCCTCTGTGCTTTCTTTCCTTCTTCTATGGCAGGGCTTGGAATATATAGAAGAAAGGAAACGGAATTCCGAACCTTTTGCTAGTTTAATTTTATGATGCCAGTAAAACATGAGCATTATGGAGCTTGATGCGAGCCAGCAATATGCAGCTGGTCCCCTTGAGGATACAGGATGATGGATATTAGCACGTGGCCCTTGTTTCTGGTTTTAACTTCTCCAGAGGGACTGGAAGCGAGGCGTATGTCTCCCGAAGCACAGCAATTCACTGGAGAAGGCTAATGCATTTGTTTGATGCCAGCTTTCATGGGAAGGCAGGAATACCCTCAGCAGCTTGTGGTCCCAGCATGTTTTCCGCGTGTCAAGAATTAGAAAAGGTACAGTCTCCGTTCCCTGGAGCGGAATTTATTATTACAGATATTGTGTGGTGTGTAGGAGACAACAGTGAATGTTTCTTTTGTAAAGCATTTTTCTGTGTTTACCACATCAGCCAGGGTCTCTAGAATAGTGTTGGAGAGTGAATGCAGGGCCTATGCATAGTGCTGGAAAGGAACAAGCACTGGCAATGTCAACAGGTGTGGCTAAGAAATTAAAATGCTTCTTGTCATTGATGAGTTTAGGCACTCAATAAGTCATCATCCATGCACTCTCCCTCTCATCCTTGCACGCACACATCCATTTGCAACCACAATGAAACAGACACACAAACTCAACAACATATGCATAGTGGGTATATGCTTTAAAAAACAAATAAAGTTAGACATAGAAGTGGGTGGTGAGCTTGCAATGTTATTGTGCATAGTGTGTATCATTGATACAAATATCACCATGCCCACCAATTATAGAATAAACATGTTGGCCACCTTGGAATATTAAAGCAATGACACACTCAAGACAAGGCCATTTTATGAAGGTCGCCTGGCTTAGAGGTTGTGGCAGCATGAGATTCGGCGCACTGCAGATGAAATGTGCAGCATGCAAATGGCAAATTAGCACTGTCCCAGGAGTTGTAGTATGCTCAAAAATGAAAATGAAAAGAGGAGAAGGAAAGAAATGAAAGGCATAGCCAAAAAATTACAAATACATATAAAATTTCAGTTGTCAAAGCAAAATACTATCTTGTTCTAGGAAGGACAAGAAATATCGGAGGGCAAATCTTCTATCACAAAGGTTTGTCAGAAGGGGTAACCAACTACAAAACCTTTGCCTTCCACGGTAATCTGCAAGATTATCTCTCTGCAGGCTTTTATACAGAGTAACAACAAACCACCCTTAAATGCCTATTGACTTTGACTTCTACAATAAATAAGCCAGGCTTACTGCCCTTATCATAAGGTTTCATAAAAAAACAGCTCACGCTTTGATCTTTGACATGCCACCATAACCAGCTCAGTACTGTTGAAATGAGCATAATATTTTCCACAGGGCAAAAGGGGCAATACAAGCACTCATTTTCAGTGGAAGCACACAACTTTTGGCCAGTGAAAAATACAACTCAAGACAATCAATATGTGGATGGAACCTGAGCCCCTCTCTCTGTAGTTCTTGTAAAAGTTTTTTTCCCATTGCTCACATAAGGTAACGCGACAGCGGCACCATCAAGCCAGCCATAAAAACCTGTTCTTGCAACAACTCATTGAACAATTTTGGGAACAGTGCCCTCTTGCTTGCAGAGTTATACCGAACCTCTCACTTGGTATTAGACGTATGGATGAATGCATATGAGAGCATGACACATCGTATAGGGACTACTACACGTGTAATGGGCAGTACCACCACTTCCTTGCAGAAATACTTCTCTTTAATGGGATTGTAACAGCACCTCTCAGGAGAGTAGCTCTTTTACCAGAAAGTTACTATTATGCCTCACTAGTCTGTTGTACTAGTGGTGACACAACATCACTATTTTTTCATTTGCATTTAATAATATGCTAATATATAACATGTATAATTAGTGATTTCATATATGCACATGATGATTTAGATTGCCTATAATGATTGAGTTTTTTATAAACAATTAACTATAGTTTGAGTATATATGCACATTAATTTAGAGTGAGTCATGGTAGTCTGTAGAATGAATGAATCCACTGAAATGAAATTTTGTATTTTTGCTTGCTGTGTGTAATCTTTCTCTCCTTCGAGGCGCCAACAGTTGTTGTGATCTCATTAATCTGAAGGTCGCTGCTTGCAACCTAATTATTTGAATGTTAGCTTTCTGCACCTGTGAAAGAAAAGAGTCAGAGGGGAAGAAGTCCTCCCTTTGTCTGATATATCCGAAGGCCATGAGAACTGGAGCTGTCTGTTGCCTTAGTCATGTGAAATGGGTTGACATTGCGTTCATCCTAAATGTTTAGTTTTGATTGATTCTTCTTATGTGAGAGCCTGTGCAATGTATCTCTTAGACATAATTTCATAATTTAACTGTGTGAAACTGGCTTTAGTTAGTTAGACTTGCTCCTATCCACATTTGCAGTAGGGGTGAGCGCAATTCATGGAGTTTTACTCCGCAGAATTCTGCTGAGTTACCTAAAAACTTTGTGAAAATCCACGGAGTTTCATGAGTTTCTGTGGAGTTCAGCGAGAGGTGGAATTTCGGCATTTCGTGCTGCTAGCTCTGATTCTTAGCACCAGCAGCTTGTTCCGCTCTGTAAAATCATCACGAACGGCACCACACACCGTGCCAGAGTGCGTTGCTTTTTTTCTGCTGCTCAAGTAGACTGTCTACTCAAGCGGCAGCATTCGCAACATGAATGGTAGTGGCCTGTAGCGACCACCCACGTTGAGAAATATCGCTGGGACTCGTACTAGCGCTCATTTTTTCTCACTTGCACTCGCCAACTTAACGTGGGAGAGCTGTGCGCAAAAAACTCTGCCATGCGGTGAGTTCACAGAGTATTTTTGGAACTCCAGAGTGGGAAAAATCAGCAAACTCCGTCGGAGGAGCTGAGTTTACCTCCCACCCCTAATTTGCAGGCAGATGTTTACTTTCCTGCTCTCAAGACCCAATGCTCCTTATATTCCTGCTCATATAATTACTTTCTAGAGCTAGCACATTTCTCCTTTCCTCTATAGTGACCTTTAGTTCGTTTTATTCACAATATCATACTTTGTGACGCCTGCTGCTTCTGATTTCCCGGATTCGCCCACAAACTTGGCTTAGCATTAGGGAACTACCGTTCATAGGAAAGGAATTCATCTAAACTTTCCAACACAGTCATTTAAAATGTATTTCACATTTGCTATCTAAATAGCCAGGATTATATTCACATATGCTGTATTCAGATTGCCATTGATTTATGATTAATTATGAGTCGATTTGAAGTTGCATTTAGGATTGTAACTTTACTAATTTGTAATAAACCTTAATGGTTTGCAAATTTTCTCCTCCCTGTCATTATTGTGTGGCCAAAATCTGCTTCACTGTCATTGATATGCTGAATGTAATGTATGATTTAAAGCCTCAGTTCGAGATAAAGGTACATCCAGGTGGACATAGCAGAGATTCGAATTTGCACCAAGTTTGGGTGGTGCAAACACCATCCTTATCTTCCCAGTATCACTACTTATGGACACTTCCTCATAGGTACTTAGGGGCCCATTACGATACCCGGCGTAAATAAATCCGCCAGGCATGGAAGCGGCAAAAATCCGCCCGCACACACCGCCTGAACACCGACCACGCCATTATGAGTACACAAACTGAAAACCGGCATTGGCGGAAAAATCATACAAAATACCGCCCGCCATCGTCCGAGTCGGAGTCAAACCGCCCGCCACGGACGGAAACACGCACGACAACACAAAACCGCCCGCCCACACGGCCGACACACCGCACGTGAAATTACGATCGCACCGCCATGAGCGCGGAAAACAACAAATATACCGCCCGCCAGCGCAAACAACGCCGATGAGAATCGACACGGCAGAAGCCATGGCGCCCACGTACCTGCACAGAAACCATCCGCACACAAAACCAATAGCACACAACATGGCCAACAAGTCCACACAGCAAGGCACGCACAAATACACAAGCACAGTACATATCCCGAAAACACCCCCCGGACAAACAAAAAATACAAAGGCCAGAACCCCAGACACAACACACCTGAAAACAACAGACCATGAGGACACACCCACATAGGTGAGTACAAAAGCAGCACTCCCACAGACCACAACCCCTTGCTACATTGCAAACCAGAGAGGAGAGGAGAGGACACAGTGACACAGCAAGGACAGCAGCACACCACAGAAACGCACACATCACAACCACCACCACCACCACCACCAAACACCGGCACCACAAACCCCCTGCACATTACACAACACACACCGCACCAGCACCACAAACACCATGGCACCACAAAGGATGCCCAAGTTCACGCCCATGGAGCTGACGGTCATGGTCGACGAGATCATCAAGGTGTACCCACAAATCTATGGGAACATGGTCCAGCACACACCACTAGCCACCAGAAACAGAATGTGGACCCGGATCGTAGACCAGGTCAATGCAGTCGGGACCCTGCCCAGGAACAGAACCGAGATTAACAAACGTTGGAATGACGTCAAGAGCCTGGTCAAGAAGAAGGAGGGCAAAAACAGAGAGCTGGCTGCCGTCACTGGCGGAGGGAATCCCGCGCTCTTTAAGACCTTCAAAGCGTGGGAGGAGAAGGTGCGAGTCGTAATCCATCCGGAGATCCTCGCCGGATTAGCAGGGGGAGTGGAGGCTGGTAAGTACAAACTAATGTATACCAGCACACCGCTATGTACACACATGCGCAACCACCATGCCACAGCTCCCAGGGACAAACACCCCCATGTCCAGCACACAATACACAACACATCACACGCACATGCAACAGACACTACCACACACAGGCCAAACCGAACAACTGTAAGATGCGTGGGGACATGTGTACACTAAGCCAGCCACGTAACCACCAACAGGTCCCCAAATATGCCAGAAGCGCTACAACGAGCACCCACCACACCCATGTGTCCGCCACAGCTGCACCAACTGACAAGTAACAGGGAAGTGGCAGGAACACAAAGTGCAGTGGGTGGGACGGTGGACAGCCCAAGTACAACACACACCAGGCCCCAGTCCCACAGCACAGCAAGGAGGAGCATCCCCCACACCCCACACCCACGTGTCAGCCACCGCAGTGCACAACGACAGCCGAAAGGCAGACATCACGGTCCACAGCAATCGGTGTCAGTGGGTGTACAGCCACCCCCACGACCCACTACACCCCCCCACCCCCACAGACCTGCAACATGGAGCACCCCCGCTAAGAGCCATGTGGCATCCAGTACAGTGCACGCACGAACAACTTGCAGGTGGGAAACTGGACAGGGCTGGATTACTGGAGGCATGAGGACCATAACACCACCAACACATGGGACATGTCACGTAGCACACGAACATGCAGCACCGCCCACCGTCACGAACAAGTGAACAATGTGCACACGGACATGAACAGCAGACTCACACCCCACATGACCCATCACAGACATAGCAACACCCAAGGAGCCACGTCTGCATGCACAAGCCACACTGAATATAGTCCCACACGGCAGCCACTGTGCAACTCATCACACACAACCGAAACACCATTGAAGTCCTGTCCATGTAGCCCCTACTGCCTGTCAACCACACACCCCACAACTACGCCTATGTAAGACAAACAACACTAGACGCAACAGAGCGGAACAACAGAAATGCACACGAACACCACTGAACCCATCAAACACACAGACACACCATGCACATACAACATACCATCCATCCCATCCGTCAGCCCCAGTCTCATGAAAGGCATGTCATCCGCACAGCTGCCACACATACAGCAGTCACGCTAAGACACATGCCCATGACCAACCATGTGCCAGAAGTCAATTAAGCGCACGACACACTGTGAGCAACAACACACAACATGGGCCACACCCCCCGAGCACTGCAGTGATGCACATGGCACAGGGCAGCACGCACACCAAGGAGATGGGACAACTGCAATACGTTGGCTGGCACACAACTATCACTCACTCATAACGATGCGTCCAATGCCATGTCCAGTAACCACAACAGACAGCAAATATGCAGGGCATGTCAGGCATGCACACACCTCAGACCATGCACTGTCATGCTGCCACAACACATGTCACGTTCGGCACCCATGGCTCACAGCATGTACCCCAAAAGCATATACCCTCCCAAATGCGAATCTGGGGCATGGCCCCCATGTTGCCATATGCGTTCCTAAGCGTTCCATTTGAACCCCAAAAGCATATTCCATCCCAAATGCGAATCTGGGGCATGGCCCCCATGTTGCCATATGCGTTCCTAAGCTGCTCCATTTGAACTCCAAAAGCAAAGTACAAACCAGACCCAGGATGGGCCAGGAGCCCGCATACACCAGAGTCACAATGAGTAGGGGCAAAGCAACACACCCATCGGCATGGCCAATCCGCCCATGCCACATGTGCACAGCACACAGTCCCATTGCCTAGCACACACACCTACAGATGCCACAGCCACACACTCGCCTCCGGGAAACCCATGTACGAGATTGCACGAACTGCCAATGTCAGACGACTAATACATACTTCGCCAGGTGCAACACAATAACAAATCTCATTTTCTCCACAGGTGACGAACTGCTGGACGCTGGGGATGGAGACAGCAGCCAGCACAGCCAGCCTACAAGCCCCCAACGAGGACACACGGATCTGGAGGATCTGTCCACCTCTTCGGACACGGACCACCAAGCTGGCCCATCTGGCGTGGCAGGGCCCAGCCGCTCCCCAGGACCCCTCCTACCCACCAACCCATCATCCAGGGATGCTGAACAGTCCCAGTCCCCTGCTGCCACTGTCGTTGCGGCCACACCCACGGTCATTGCGGCCACTACCACTGCCGCAACCGCCACCATCGCCGCACCGACCACCACCGCCTCCACCACCACCACGTCTTCGCTGGCACCAGCCCCAGCGCAGGTGGTGGCCCGGCCGACTGGATCCACCCTGGGAGCCACAGCGAGGACCGTGGTGAGCAATGTGGCTAGTGGGCAGGCCGGTGGCAGCAGGACTGGTAGGAGGAGCAGGGTCAGGGAAACGCCAGCCTCCCTGGGAGCCATGCCCTGCCTCAAATGGACAGAGTCCTTGGGGCCTATGAAGAGGCCCAAGGACAATGGGCCAGGTCTGCTACTGACACGCGGGAGGTGCTGGGGGTGCTGAGGTCCATGGACGCCCATATGGGCCAATTCGTGTCCCGTATGGACCAACTCGTGGACCTCATGGGCCAGCTGGTGGTGGCGGTGGGGTCACAGGCAAGGCCAGCAACACCACCTCCGCCACCACCTGCTAGGGCGCAGGCTCGGGCAGCAGTGTCCACTTCCCCTGCGTCCACAGCCAGTGAGCACACCTCACCCACCACCAGCAGGTCGCCACCACACACCCCCTCCCAAACGTGGAAGGGGCCGTCCAAAGAGGAAACAGATCTCCCGGGAGGACTTCGCACGCTCCAGTCGCAAGTGAGGCAGCCAGCCAGCCTTCCGCCAGCCTTCCTTGACCAGCCACTGCATTGACTTGCTCTACGATCCCACTCCACACAGCCATCTGGATGGCATGTGTGTGTTGGACTATGGACAGAGAACCAGTGGGTACACCCTGATCATCACACAGCCATGACCGACAGCTCATTGTCACTGCACGCACCACTTTTGTCATCACCTTACACACAATCACATGTCACAGTTTGTAATAAATGCACCTTTTTCACTAACTGCTGTTTGTGCCCTGTGTCTTTATTGTACGGAATACAACGGCCACCTTGGGCGGAAAGGCACCTGATGCGTGGCATGGAAATGGAATCCGGAGGGCCTGTAGGGACCTAGGGGTGGGAGACAGAACAGGAGCACATTCAATGAGTGTGTCACACACCCATCACACAGTACATGTCAACAACTACAAGCAATGTACACACATCGCACAGAGCAATAGGGCACAATGCCACAGTCACCAACAGTGGCATACTACCCTGGCCATGGAGCGTTGACACACTGCACGCAGTGAACATACGGCCACCCTGACACAGCACACACACACCTGCATAGATACAGACACATCATCCGTCGTACATGGACACTCACCGTCAAGTGAAGTAGCGGGCGATGAGCTGCTGGCGCACATTCCCAGCTTCCTCCTCTCCGCTGTCCACCTCACTCGAGCTGTCCTGGTCTGCGGGCTGGGGCCCTGGTTGATCTCCGTCATCCACAATGAGGGGGATCTGCTTCCGAATGGCCAGATTGTGCAGCATGCAGCACGCCACCACTATCTGGCACACCTTCTGTGGGGAGTACGCCAGTGCACCCTCGGTGCGGTCCAGGCACCTGAACCTGGACTTGAGGAGGCCAAAGGTACGCTCGACCACACGTCTGGTCCTCCCATGTGCCTCATTGTATCGATCGTCTGCTGGGGTGCGAGGATTCCTCAATGGACTGAGCAGCCATGCCCCATTCGGATACGCAGAGTCACCTGGGTGTGAGGGACACTGAGAACCGTTGCTATTCCAACTGGACAGGGGACAGCATCGCACAACCAGCACGCTACACCACTCCACATACTCACCGACAATACAGCCACGATCCTGTTGCAGATTGGCCATCAGTCGTGGCAAGATGCTGTTGCGCATAATGTGTGCGTCATGGGCCGAGCCTGGAAACTTTGCACACACGTGGGTGATCACCATGTCCGCAAGGCACACCACTTGCACATTCAGGGAGTGCGTGTGCTTCCTGTTGCGGTACAGGTGCTCAGTGGCCTGTGGTGGAACAAGGCCGACATGTGTGCAGTCAATGGCTCCCACGACGTGTGGGATTCTGCCAAGGGCATAGAATGCACCCTTCACTGCCGCCAATTCACGAGCCCTGGGGAATCTGATGTACCTGTTCCGGTACAGCATCATGGCTGCCAGTACATCCCTCAGCACCTTGCTGAACATGGGCTGGGACATCCCTCCTCCACTGCCCACTGTGTGCTGGAATGACCCAGTGGCGAAGAAATGCATGGCGGCCATCACCTTAGCCGTGGGGGTGACAGCAGTCGGATACACCCTGCGGGGACGGAGATGGGGCTCTAACATGGCACACAGTCGATGCAGAGTTGGCCTGTCCAGCCGAAACTTCCTGATTACCTCTGTATTGTCCATGTCCGCCAGCAATTGGTATGGGCGGTCAATGTTCGGTCTCCGCCTGGGTTAAATGGCAGAGGACACATGTCAAAGCAACACGGCACATAGCAATTTCGCATACACATCACTGACATGACTGAGCAAGCACATGGGCCACAGCCCAGCTGTCAAGCTGGGACGGCACGGCCACAATACACTTACACAGGTCTCCCAACAATGGCAATGGCAAGTGAGACATACCACTGCCATGTGCATGCACATGGGGATCTAGGCCCCAATGACTTGCGGGGCGTGCTGATGGGGACTGACTGCATATTCGTCAAGCGGCAACGCCACGGCAACATGAATGTCTGCTGAGCATGGAACTGCTTCCGAGGCTGGATGAGTATGGCACACGACGACGACGATGTGGGCACGGGCTGAGCGGCCAATACAAGTGGGACCTGTGGCACGAGGGGATATGAGACAGTAGTAGGTGTCAGCACTGCACCCTATGTACAGCACTGTACGGATCACAGCTCCCGAAACATTGACTGGTGTCCACATTGACAGCCCCATGCCAAGACGGCTGTGTGCTTGCAGTCACACGTCACAGGTGAGAGGTTACATTGCACGTGCCAGGTGGCAGTCGTACATAGTGGGAGCTGGCATGTGTGTGCATGTGTCTCCTGTTCAGGATCCACCAGATGGGCGCTGACTCTGTACTGACCATTGGACACAGCATGTTCCGTGGAAGGCTTGTGTGTGTGGGATGGTGGCACTGGATGTGCCTCCGTTGGGTGGGGGCCATGCACAGGGCGGGTACGTCGATGATTGCGCATTGTTGGTCACGGTGGGTGCACCAGCTAAGATGTGTTGCCCTGTGTTCAATTCCTATGTCCGCATGATGATGGACTGTGGATGTGGGCAGACTACACATTGGTCGATGTGCTGTCCATATGCATGTGCCTTCACACCAGGCACAGCTGCCCCTGCACATGTGACCCCTGCTGGACTCGCTGCTGGGTCTGTGGAGCTGATGCACCTTCTGCGCGTGGGGCGGACAGCTCTCCTCACTTCCTCATTGCGCATGTCATGTCTTTGCCGCAGGTGACATGGATCATGGAGGGCCCACATGTACGCGTGGGTAGGCTACACATGATTGTTCACTGGTCGCCACCCCCAGTCAGTGTTTCGAATGGGAAGGTTGTCGTGCTGGTGGTATGTTCGATGTGGCGGATGGGCGGGCCTAGGTGCGGGCTTACATTCCGGACATGGGGGTAGTTGGATTGGCGACTAGTTGCAGTACACACGGGACACGTCTCTTTCTTTCCACATCTGGGTCATCCCTTGTACTAACTGACAGTGATACAGTCATCTTCGCCCCAGCCCTCATGTCCTCCCCTCGCCCCCAATATGCATGCTCACCTGCGAGGCTAGCGCTTGCACAGGCAGCCCCAAGCTCGCACCAGAGAGGGCAAGGAGTGCATGTGTGGGTCCAGTTGCACGAGTGGGCTGTCTCAGGGTATGATGTGTGGCGGGACGCCGTCCACCTGCGTGGTGCCCCAAATGGAGACCCGGCCTGCATGGACTATGCATCACAGTCTTCGCCTACCGGATCCGCCACCTGCGACACCCAGTGGCTGTGGCTGCCCTTGCGGCCAGGCCGCGTCCGTCTGTGGCTGATGGCCCACACATTCACTCTTTGGCCTCTCTGGGGAGGGCTCAGGGGTGGTGGCGCACGCGCTTGCACTTAGTCGCAATGGCATGTGGCGTGGTTGGTATGATGGGCAATGGATGGGATGGTGCGAGCCACCTCCCGTGACGTCAGTGCTGCTCGTGCTGTGGTGCGTCCCCCTACACTTCCATTTGACTTTTTGCCATGCTGGACGTTGAGGTTCTATTGCCTGCGTGATATGACCAGGAGGAGCGCGAGGAGACCTCTCACACACCATGCTCCACTGCCATCCCGTGCCCTGTATCGCCTGTGTGGATTGACTATGTTGGGGTTACACCTGGTCGACTGGGGCTGTGTGTGCCTTGTCAAGGGGCATGGCGGGCGCACAACAGGATCCAGCTTGTCCACAGAGGGTGGGCTGAGGTGCGCCTGGTACCGCTTTGTACGTGTGCCCGGCTGCTGTGCACACACGTGTTCACTCCCCCGACAGGTGTCCTCTCACAATGCCCAGGGAAGCGGTGGTGTACTGTTCATGACCCCTCCCAACACGGCGTGCTCCAACTTGGCATGTGCGCATCTACCCGTCGCACCCACCCACCTGAGCACTGCGTCCATACGACTTCACACGACACATGTGTGTCTTCCACAGTAGTGCTACTCATTTGCGTTGACATCCAATACCAGTGGACTACATGGTCATGTCACGACTGCCGTGTACTTCACATACTCTCATCCTCTCTCATTCGTACTTGTGAAATGAGTCAGCGGAGACAGTTCTGGTTTCAAACATTATATTGAGTCTTCTGTCCTCTGTGATGCAGTATAGTGGACACTACTGGCAGCGGGATACATGTTGAGGATATACTGAGCATGATTACAAATGGGATAGGGTGTGGGGTTACATCTGCTTGGCCAAGGCTGTGCTAATGTACATTTACGTATGGCTGCGGAGCTGCGGACTTTGACACAGACGGTATACATGTAGCCTACCAGACCGCTCGGCATCATGGGCACAGTCCATCTCAGTTCCATGTGACAGGTTTGCTGCGGTTGTTCCTCATGCACGCGTGCATGTGAGATGACATCAGGGCATGTGCTTGCGTGCATGCAGCGGCGTGCCACTTGTTGTTGCACTGTGGTGGTTACTGGACATGTCACAGTCACTGGGGTCGTGTTGTTGTTGTATGCACTTGTCGTCCATGCAAAGGTCCTGGTATGGGTTTCCCGGGGCGGGGGTGGGAGGGGTGCAGCACCCACAGACTCCAGGCGACCTATTCATGTCCACTGAGCGGTGTGTGTGTCCATGGGCGCTGGATCCATGTTGTGTCCTGGTTGTTCGTGCAGTTCCGTCCATGTGGGTGCGATGCACAGAGCCCATGCCACTGCCTCCCACGATGCATGCGGTGTTCCTGGATGTGATGGGGAACAGTGTGCATGTCCCGGTCATATCCGATGTCATGGCGATGTCGTTGATGGTGTGGTTACAGTTGCCGGTCGTTTGGTATGGCTATTGTGGTGGTGACTGGCCAGATCCGTGCGGAAGCTGAGCATGGGTGCGGGGTTGGACTTCATAGGTCACTCGGGGAACCTGCGTTGTGGTCCGACGTATTTACAGGTTGTCAGGTATGCGATGCCGCCCAGCAGGGCTTCCATGTCATTGGTGGTGTACATGTTTGCCAGCCAATGAAGCGGATGGTGGCTGTCAAGGTGTTGTTCGTAGGTTGTCCCTTGGAGGACCATGATGGGGCATGCTGGGTGACATTCGATGTAGCTGTTCTCGATGATCCGTCGTGTGGAGGCACAGTGGTTCCATTTCAGTGCGCGTGCGATGTTGGCCACATACGCCATGCCCCCATAGGCAGAGCAGGCCCTGTCGTGTGCGTCCAGAGGGAGGAGTAGTGGTAGCAGGTCCGCCTTCAGACATGCCGGGTTGGAGAGGCATATCTCGACGGGATGCTGGTAGGGACACCTCCGACAGTAGAAGACGGGCATGACGCAGCTGAACAATGTGATGCGGTAAGTCAGCCGGTAACTTACGTTCAGCAGGGACAGGAGATCGCATCCCAATGTATGTATCGTGCTGGTTTGGTACAGCTTGAGCTCTTCGGCGTAGTTGGGTAGGTGTGTTGCGGTTGCCATTTCGCAGCGGTTCGTAGAGGTGGCGTGCTCCGGCTGTGTGTGCAGTCTGCAATGTGCACGCTCCGGGGTTGCTGTGAGCTCTGTGTAGTCGTGGGGAGACAGGACTTGTGTTCTGTTGGCTTGTTTGGAGACACGGGCCCTCTTCCCACATGCTTCTCAGACAGTTCAAGGTCGGTGCTGTGTGACTCCTTCCAATTAACTTGCATGTGGCCGACATGGGGGAGTGTTTTCTTCTTTCTTCCCCGTCCGTTGTGTGCTTCTGTGATATGCGCTATCTGCCGTGTGGTCGGTCTCCTCGGCATGCCTGTGTTGGTCTATTCTTGGACAATGGCTGTATTCACCGGCTTCTGTCGTAGGGCTGTGGTTTCGGTGTTGGAATGGAAGGTCATTCAGTGCTGTCTGCTCTCCCTTGTGTGGGCGGCAGGCTGCCTTTCCGCTCTGCGTTGGGCCTTGTGTGTGGATGTAATTCTTGGGCCACCTGTTGTCGGTCCCCGGGCTCTTTGGTGTTCCGTTTCATGTGTCTTGTTCATATGTGCAGGGTGGTATGGGTTTTTCAGTGTGGTACTGGCGTTCCTCTTCCCGAAGGGGCCCTGCTTCTCCTAGTTGGTGTTGCCGCCGCTGTGTGCTACGCCATGTTTGTTTCACTGGGGTGTGTCCTGCTGTTGCGTGTCTTCACTGACATGTGTGCGTCGGTTGTGTGGCGTTGGGTGTTGTCCGTGAATTGGGCGTTGGGGACATGTCTGTGGCCGGCCTGTCACGTGTCATGTGCGTTCGGGTGGGGCTGGTGTGTGTGCTGCTTGGTTGTGTCCCTGTGTCTGTGTGCGACGCATGCATGGCGCTGCGGTTGGCCTCTGCGTTGTGCGCATGTGTGGCGGCGTCATCGGCGCTTTGGGGCCGTGACGGGGTGGTTGGTTCCTAGTCCCAGGTGGTGTGTACACATGTGTTCCGCGATGTTAGGATTTGGCCTGTGTGTCATATGTGGATGCAATGGTGGATGTGTAATGTGCACGCGCTGGTGGGGGTTGTCCGCTTTATCCGCCCTTGCACTGTGTGCGCTGTTTGCGTGCACTTGTTGTGTGTGTGCCTACCTGCGTCTCCGCGGTACGTTGCGTCCTTGGTGGTGCATCAGCAGAAGCATGGGAAGGGCCTGCAGTGCTGGATTCATGCCCGGGTGCCGCTTCTTCGTTGTCCGTGCTCGGCGTCCGTGTTTCCGCCTCTCTTTCACGTGCGGTGTCTCTTTGCCGTGGGAGCCGTTTGTTTGCGGCATCGTAATTTATGCGCCGGGCGGGACGTGTTTCGTCGGACGGTGTGTGTCAGTTGTGCTGCGCCGCTACGTGAACGGGCGCACTTTGATGGCGGACGGTGTTGCTGGCTTGCCGGGCGGTGTTTGGCCTGCTTTTCGCATCATAATTGTGCGGGCGTGTGGACTGCTGCGTGCCGGCGGTAACTGGTGGTTTTTGCATCCGCCAGCA
This sequence comes from Calotriton arnoldi, assembly GCA_963921515.1. Classification (NCBI taxonomy): domain Eukaryota; kingdom Metazoa; phylum Chordata; class Amphibia; order Caudata; family Salamandridae; genus Calotriton; species Calotriton arnoldi. The sequence continues at coordinate 51,034 of CAWUFW010021246.1, forward strand.
CGGCGGTAGTGCTTCCGCCCGCCATCGTAATGGGCCCCTTAGTCATTTATTTACTTATTTGTGATTTTTGTTGAGAGTGGACCAGATCATTTCAGACTTCAGGTCAATCAACAAAAGCAAGTCAACACAATGGTCAAATTATAACTATCAAGTGGAGATATTTTAAACATCATGGATGCCATCAGACCCTCGAAATGGCAATATCAGACTATTTTACAGAGTAACACGTAGTCCTGCAATGTTGTTGAGTGTTGTCATTGAATAACTGGTCGGTGTGGTGGACACAGTAGCCCTACTTCTATGCCTGTGGCTGTTCAAGGTTATTAGTTTTGAAAATCAGTGCTGCAAAAACACAAACCAAGGTTGTCAATGGCACTTGTCGCTTTCTCTCCTCATGCAAGAGTCCTCCAGAGGCGATGAGAGCTGTGGCCACTAATTCTTGTTTTCCCAGGGATCCTTGCAAATTCATGACACTGCTTGCAGTTATCGGGGCTCAAAGGCAGGCTAGCCCACCATAGCAACTTTTATATACCCAAAAAGTTTAAAAAGAAAACATTTTTCATAACAAAGAAGGATTTACCACTTTTACTTTTTCATAATATAGACCCTCATTACACATACTCTCATGATTCTGATGGACTCATTAATGTAAGTCGTCACCCCCATCAAAAAATACCAGATCTGTGGAACTGGTGCATTTTACCCAGACATTTTGATTGCTGAAAGCAGATGAAAGCGTTGAGTGAAACTCTGCAGAGAAATGGGAAATTACTGGAGAAATCAGGGGTGGTGCTCCTGATTCCCTCTTAATACCAAATTTCTGAGGTTACTTTCAGGGTACACCCTGTAATCCACTTGTATGCTCCACTCCCTGGAGTTACTGATACTCCGGAGGGGAAGGCAAACGCCAGTGCTCTTGTGGCACTCAGGGCCATATTATCAAGAACGGGCGATAACATTATCGCCGCTTTAGCGGCAGGAAACTGCCGCTAAAGCGGCGATAAGGGCTTGATAATATGCCCTATAGAATTCCAATAGAAGCCCAGGTTCTGGTGTGAAGGACATCAAACCTGGGCTTCTATTGGAATTCTATAGGGCATATTATCAAGCCTCTATCGCCGCTTTAGCGGCAGTTTCCTGCCGCTAAAGCGGTGATAATGTTATCGCCCGTTCTTGATAATATGGCCCTCAGTCTGCCTTGCTCAAACTCAGTGTGTGCTCACCTACCTCCTGTGTACTTCTTGAAATGCCCAAAGATGTAAACATTATTTAATTTTTTGTTTTTAAATCCATTTCATTGTGCAGTACGAACGAAAACAGCTTCTCCAACACGATGTATGTATTACACACCAGAAAAATCAGGAAAGGTTTTCCCATACCCAGTGAACCCAGGTCTGGAAAAAATGACCTGCTTTGAATCCGTCGCAGTGAAATTCCATGAGATAATTTTGCTCCACCTGACTGAGAATTAGCCACTAAGGCGTAAACATTTGGGGGCATATTTACAAGGGCATTGTGACATAGGAATCTCACTTTTTCCGACGTTCCATGTCGCAATGCCCTGCACCATATTTACAAAGCGGCGTAAAGCCACTTTGTGTGCCTTAATGCTGCTTTGCAAATATGGTACCCTTTCATGCAGTTTTCTGCGTGAAAGGGGCGTACAATGGATGTTGCTGTGGGCGTTCCACCGCAACACCCATTGCTTTCTGACGCTGCCCCAGATTTACAAGGATGTGTAAATCTGAGGCAGTGCCAAAAACTAACGCCCCTGGTTTGCAGGCGTTAGATTGGCGCAACAAGGAGAAATACTTTTATTTCTCCTTGTTTTTGCTCTTTCTGCAGCACACATTGAAAAAGCAAATCGCCTTTACAGATTGTTTAGGTGCAGGGACCTGCACATAATTAATCATCCCTGCAACAATTCACAAAGACTCCCTAGCACTATGGCGCAAGGGTGCCTGTGTTAGCGCTAGACAGCTTGTTTTCGCGCCAGCGCTAGGGAAAATACAGTGGTGCGTTTTTGGAAATGATGCACCGCGGTGCTGCTAAATTGTGTGCAGCTCCGCGCTGCGCCTTTTCCCTGTACATATCCCAGTTGGTTACTAGGCGCCTGCGTGGGGATCTGCATGTCCCGGAGCCTTGTGGAGAGCTCCCCTGTCCAGGGGCCAATTACTATTCATGTTGCAGCAGGCGAGGTCTCAGAGCACTGCGGTAAACCAGCAACCTCCATTTCTCATAACAGTGCAGAAATCTTCCCCTCCTTTCTTCAACAGTAAATCCTAGCTTATGACATTTCACAATATCCGGAAAACCACCATTTATGTTTTTTAAGCAACCACCTACTTGATTATTACATTTTTTTAGGGTTGATTGCTTTGCGGGATGTACTTTCACAAACATGAGATTAGCATGTGTAGGGCTCATTCATTCTATGACGACGAGGTACCAGGCAGCTGCCTGGGGCCACATCAGAAAGAAGGTTGCAGGTAAGAGGCTCCAAGTTGCATTTAGAAACAGCTAATATGGTGCAGGTAACAGAACGGCAAAACGACAATATTACTAAAGCGACACAAATGCTTGCACCGTCTTTTCGCACAACTGGGCAAAACGTGATAGACTAATCCGGGCGTAGAACTCTCTGGGTTCTGCTTCGAATTCTCACAAATGCTTTTGTGAATCGGCCCCATTGAGTCTGAGTCTTGAATTTCCAGAGTGAAACCCCTGATGTGACCTGGCACTCAAGGAGATCTCACGCGATGCTGTTCCTTGCATAGCACTCCATTGCACTCTAACACTAGTTCAAAGCCCTGAAAGGGGGCAGGACAAATGCAATGAACTGGTCATCAAGAGGGGAAATTAGGGAGATCCAATATAGAAAGAGACTTGCGAATAGAATGATGCTAATAACTCACCACGCAGAGCGATGGTGCAATTTTGGAAAGTGTTGTTAGGTATCTGGTTGACTGCTTGGGTAGTAGACTGCTGAAAATAAAAGGATCGGAAAAGTAACAACCAAATAAGAAATCTAAAGGGACCCCTGCCCCCATATTGTCACTTCAGCCCTCAAAATTTTGAATTAAGTGGCTCACAGCCCCTACTGATCCCCAGTACAGGACACTGTTGCCAGCAGGATGGGACCGGGCTGATCACGGGGGACTTTATCCCCCAATCTGCCTTGCGCCAGAAGGCACCAATGCTGTTGTGCCTCCCCCACCTAGCGCTTAATAGTGCATCACTTCTCCCGCTGCGTGGGACAGTGATGCCAGCAGGACAGCACCAGGCTGATCATTGGGGACTTCACCCCCCAATCTGCCTGGTGCCAGGAGGTGCCAACTCTGTTGTGCCCGCCCCCCCGCCTAGCGAGTGCATCACTTCTCCCAGTGCGTGGGACACACAAGGGCTGTGCCCGGGCAAAGTCCAGGCCAAGGGCAGGCCCGTCTTCACCCGTCGTCAGCCGGAAGAGGCTGGGCTGGACCACCTCCCTTGGTTTTAGTCTGCGAGGCCAATATTCAGGTACTATGCATTCATTGTTCCTTGTCTGTGAGTGGCTATTTGCACCTGTCCTATTGCATGATGGTTAAACACAAGGCTCTCCCTTCTGTTAAGACTTGTGTCACTACTCTGGAAGGCTATACAAGGAAAGCAGTAGGCGCCCAAAGCATAGATCTCTAGAGAATGTAGAACAATGCTTATTTGCTACCATAGTCTCAGCCTCTGGCCTCTCATTGTCTCCTGAGCCAGCTACACAGCTCCCAAATGAGGCCATTTCTTCTATCACTAACTCCCAACAAGCCCTACAAACAGTCTCCCATAAACCTGCTGACCGCGATCATGGGCACGATAGTAGTCAATTTTCTGCATCGCCCCCAGTGGAGCTCCTCCAGCCAAGAAGAAAAGAAGCCAGGGGACAAAAAAAGTACTACCATCATCTGACTCTCAGTCTGCCACTGAGACTGCTGTAAGCTCTGTGCCACCAATATGTTTCAATCGGAGGATTTGGCCACCTTCCAGGGAACACTTCTTGAGAGTTTAATGGGGTTGATATAAGGTTTGTTTCTACCTATTACTAAGCATCTGGGAGTGATTGAAGAACTCTTGTTGAGTATAAGGGACTTGCGCCATGGTGGCCCAGGTGTTCATTCACTTCATTCTATGCCAGCGCTGGGATCTGTGCATTTGGTTGCTTCCACCCATGAAAACGGCCCAAATCCTTCCTCGAGTATTGTTACCAATGGCAACATCCACATCAGTGCTCTTCTGTTATTTCATTCTAGTAATAACCACCATGTCTCTAAACAGACTACCATAGAAGGGTGATTGCAGCCATCTAAGGCATCATCTATGGCCAGTATTCACCAGCTCTAGCCATTTGTTTTTTTGACCCAGACACATATATAGCCACTTGATAGTTCTGAGAGGGATGGCATCGAGGATCTGTCTGACCCAATAACTATCGATTTGGCATCTGCTTGTTACCATTATGTGGCAGTTTTGGTCAATGTTCCCCCTTTGACTCATGGGACAAATGAAACCCTGGATCTGCTAAAAAATAAAGGGCCTGATTACGATGGCGGACAGACTTCTGTCTGTCCGCCATCGTCCCGGGGATGGTCCCCGCCCGCCTGTGAGGCGGGGGTCCCACATATGCAATTACAATATGAATGCCATCATGGCTATCGCATCTGCTATATTTAACATTGCGGCGGGTGCTGCTAGCTGCAGCACCCGCCGCAATGTGAAAAATGCACCTTAGACATTTCCCTGCACTATGTGGCAAGCACCATGCGGTGCCTGCCACATGGTGCAGGGAAACCAGTGCTCTTTCCTCTGGCCCAGGGATTAAGGGGGGCCCACTACGGGCCCCCAAATCTGTTTTCTGGCTGGCGTTTCGTGGCGGGTTGTCCACCGCGAAACGACTGGCGGAAAAGGGATATCATAATCCCGATGCTGGCCAATGCGGCAGCTCCGACAGGCGGTTGGAAAATGACCGCCTGTCGGAACTGTGGCGGTCGGTCTTTCCGACTGCCACGTTTCCGCCCACCATAGTAATCTGGCGGGCGGAAAACCGCAGTACGATGGTGGCGGGCCTTCCGCCATCATAATCAGGCCTAAAGTTATTCCTTGACTTCATTCCAAAGACATATTCCCACTTAGCAGGGCCAACCAAATCATGATGACTAGAGGAGTGGGATCATTATCAATTTTAGACAACCTAGATTTGCTGGGGAGGCTCGGTCAAGGTCGGCGCCAATTACTCCATTTGCTAGGAATATTGCTCTACTTCCACTAGGTTTCTTCTGTCGCCGATTACGTGGTACCCAACAGCTGTCTATGGGTAAGCCAAATAATCAACTGTTGACCGGGCGTAGCTCTTCGTATACTCCCTCCATAGATATGTCCAACAGGTTCCAGGCCTTGAGCTCCTAACAAGACAATGATTAACTCAACCATTGGGGGGACCTTTCCTTTCCTTGTCCCAGGGTCAGATGTGTGGACAACTCATTGAAGTCTGACATAGGACCGTCTGCTCCTGACCTATCATGTATATCAGAATCTGTGGGCAGCAACACTATTATCACTTATCAGTCAACTGTAAATGTTAATGCAGGTACCTATGGTCCTGCCAAGCCACCTTCTGGCAAGCAACCCCTGAGTACCATCCGACAAAGACATGAAAATGTATATCAATGTGTTACTTAGAATGTATGTGGATCACAGAATAAGTTAGACTCCCCAATTGCTTATGAATCACTTCTTTATTTGATATTATTTGCATCCAGGAAACTTGGTGTTTGGACCCAATTTTACATCAAGGGTTTTTCTTCCCAGTTGCTGGGTGCTATACCATCTCCAGCAGGGCATGCTAACGGGGGGCTTGAGATTTTAATATCTAACAAGTTACCTGTTACTATCACAAGGATTACATCTGCCATGTGCCATTCCCAGTATCTATGGTTATCATCTAAGGGTGGCCCTGATTTAGTGATAGTTAATTTTTAAAATAATGTAGTTAATATCTCTCGCAGTCTGGTGGTTGATGCGCTTGATGTGGGGTTGAAAGCTTTTTTGAGCTCTATCCACTCTAACTTCGTCATGTTATGAGCTGGCGATTTTAATATTCAGGCCTGTCCCCTTCCAGCGGAGCAGATATGTGGTCTCTCTAGTCCTGATAGGGCTGGCATTTCACACTTCATAATACTATGGGAACGCATTGAACCCCCTAAATTTAAACATGACCTCCTCCTACTGTTAGACTGCAGATGTGCAGCTAATGAGGAGCAGATTCCCTCTTTTATTGGCAGAAATGCCAACAGTATCATTGACCATGCCTTGACCTCTTCCTCTGCTAGTGACCTGGTCCATACTCCTAGCATTATCCCGACTTCAATAAGTGACCATAATCCAGTAGTTTTACAATTTTTTTCTGGGTTAAAATATCGAGTAATCTACATGTATAGTGGATATTGCCCAAGGTAGGCCTAACGGCGTTCATATCAAATGGATAGGATAGACCCTAGTAGAGTACTACACCAAGTAGTAAGCAGGAATTCAGCTGAGTTTGGCTACTGCTTGGAGGCGGTGGTAGGTCATGGAAAGCTATTGTCCTGTTTTCATCAGATTACATATGTATTAAGTTCCCTTCTTACACAACCCCCTAGAACCTCAAAAACTAGGACCCAAGGGTGGTTTGCACCTAGGCTTTTCAGAGTTTGAAATTGCGATTGTCCTATTACCATGACAAGAGAATCTGGATTTCATTAAAGACACGGAGGCTAACATTATGCATATTTCTTTTAATGTAACTCCAAGCAGCCACCTGAAAGCATTACATCACAAAGTGAAAAGGTTCTAGAACAGAATATTAAGTCCATACAATAGCCATGAGCACAGAACAGTCTGCCTCTTTTAAATGTGGTGAAATAGGAAATAGTTCAAAATTATCTTCTCCTTTTTTTTTTCTTGCTCTTCTTCTTTAAAACCAATAAGAACCAAAAATCAATGAAGACTCAGGAAGTCCAAATTTCAGATGGTGAATCAATTCTGAAGAGTTACCTGAAATGAAGAGAGGTATAAGTACTCCATTGGAATGAAAAGTAAAAAAGTCGATAGAGACAAACAATAAAACTCTATACCTCGAAATGTTATATAAATAAACAATTTAAAGACACTTCTGACATGAAAAATATACCGTCTAATAAACAGAATAAAACTTAACAGAATAAAACTTAACCACCCATGGGAGGGGATGGGTGGGATAATGTTAGCCTCCGTGTCTTTAATGAAATCCCGATTCTCTTGTCATAGTAATAGGAGAATCGCAATTTCATTACAAGACCGGAGGCTACCATTATGCATGTTGGTAGCTTTTTAAGACTACATCAGACATATGTTCAGTTGGTTTGCAGTAGTGTTGTGCAAATGTATTTGCATTGGACCAGTCGGCCGCCTTGAGGATGTCATCTAACTTACCTCCAGTCCAAAAAGATTTACTGGCCATAGCACCTCTGAGGGAGTGTGCTTGGAATTTCTTTAAGTCAATGCCTGCTAATTTCATTGCAGATTTAACCCATTTAGCTAAAGAAGCAGAAGTTATAGCTTTGAAAGGTTTGACGAAGGATATAAGTAATTGATTCACGCCGTGAGCACGAAGACCATTCATTCTAAAATCGTACTCCTTCATGCAATCTACAACACAGAGTTTTGGGCATAGGTCAAAACGTGGGTAAAAATTGAATCCGACATAGTTTTAGTTCTTCTAATTATCTCAAATTTAACACCAAACATATTGTAAGATCTATAAGTGATTTCAAGAGCTTTGACATCAGAAGCCCTTCGGCATGAAATTAAGCACAACAAGGTTGAGAGTTTAATAGATAGACTTTTCCTATCTAAAAGTCTGTTATCCGGCCAATTAGTGAATAGGTCTAAAATTAGTTTTACGTCCCAAAGCGACTCGTATTTAGGTTTAGGGGGTCTCCTTAGTCTGATACTTTTTAAGACTCTACAAACTATGACGTTCTTACCTACTGTAGAGCGTGACCTGCAGAGATAGCTGATCTATAACAATTAATCGTTCTATAGCTGAGACCCCTTTCAAACTGTTCTACAAGGAAGTTTACTATGTGTACGACAGGAGCCTCCACGGAATCCAGGTTCCTCTCCAAGCACCAACGTACCCATTTTCTCCAAATATTGTTATACCTATAGTGCGTGCCAGGGGCCCATGACTCTCCGAGGAGAGTTGCAGCTGTTGACGAAAGTCCAGACACTTCATTTCCTGACACTTTCCAGGCAAGAAGGTTCAAACTCCCGGTCTGTACTAGGGGGTGATCTCTTCCATCTACGTCTGTTAGAAGTTCCACCTCGGCTGGAATTAAAAAGGAAATGTTGCAAGCCAATTCCAGAGTCATGGGAAACCATGCCTGAGATGGCCAAATTGGGGTTATTAGTACTCGAGAGCATTGATCTTGTCTCACCTTCTGTAGGACTCTCTGAATCATGGCGAAAGGTGGAAAAGCGTATGCTTGGATTTCTTTCCAGCATTGGAGAAAGGCGTTTACTGCAAGAGCACCCGGGTCTGGCATCCAGCTGAAGTACTTCTCTAACTGGAAGGTTAGTCTGCTCGCGAACAGGTCTACTTCTAAGGGGCCCCATATCTTGTTGAGAGCCCTGAAGACATTTTCGTTGAGTTTCCAATCGCCGTGATCTAAAAGGAATCTCAAGTTCCAATCTGCAGATACGTTTATCTTCCCTGGTAGGTATTCTGCTTTTAGAGCAATCTTGTGCTCCAGGCAAAACATCCAAAGTTGCTTGGCTAAATTGGAGAGATCTGCTGATTTGGTCCCCCCTAGACGATTTATATATGCCACCGCTGACATATTGTCCATCTTCAGAACGACTGATCTCCCTTGAAGGGAATGTGTAAAGCTCATCAGTGCGTATAAACCAGCAGTCAGTTCTAGGTAGTTTATGTGATGAGAAGACTCTGCTTGAGACCACACGCCACCTGTGTTCTGATCGAGAAGACAAGCTCCCCAACCATGAAGGCTCACATCTGATTCCAGGATGAATTCTGGTGTTGACCCAAATATGGCTTTGCCATTCCAGGCATCTAAATTCTCTAGCCACCAAGTCAGTTCTGATTTGGCATCCTGATCTAGGCTTATCCGATCTCCGTACCAAAGGCAAGACCTTAGAGCTTTCGCTTTTACCCTTTGAAGAGCTTGGTAATTCAGAGGACCCGGAGAGATGGCTTGAATAGATAAGGAAAGGAGGCCTAGAAGCCTGGCTAATTCCCTTGGAGTTAGGGTTTCTTGTTTCAAAACAAACTTTATTTCCTTTCGAATTTTGGTTATTTTCTTGGAGGGTAGTAAAAGGAGGCATTTTGTTGTGTCTACTGTAAACCCTAAGAACTCCAGGGATCTGGAGGGAGTTAGTATCGATTTCTCTTTGTTTATAATGAACCCTAAGCTTTCTATGAGATCCATAACTACCTTCAGGCCCTGAATTATTTGTGTGTGGTGTTGGGACATGATGAGGTTGTCGTCCAGGTAAATAATTAGTCGAATCCCTCTTTCTCTTAGGAGTGAGGCGATAGGCCTCATAACCTTGGTGAAACAACTGGGGGCAGAAGATAGACCGAAAGGGAGAGCTTGAAATTGGAACAGATGGTTGATCCAGATAAACTGAAGAAAGGGTTGATGTTCTTTGGCCATCGGGATGGTAAAGTATGCATCCTTTAAATCTAGTTTGACTAACTAGTCCCCTTCCAATAACAAATCCCTCAAGAGGTGGATGCCCTCCATCTTGAAGTGCCTGTAAACTAGAAACTTGTTTAGATCCCTGAGGTTTATGATGGGTCTCCATCCCTTGTCTTTTTCTGGACCAGGAAGAGCGTACTTGCAAACCTCTTCAATTCCCATGGTACTTCTATAATTGCCCCCTTCTGAAGCATAGAGGATATTTCCTCTTCTACTGTTTTTTGTTGTTCCTTTGTCAATGGAATGTCTCTCAGGTGTGATGTTTGTGTAGGTATTTCTACGAAATCTATTTTGAAACCTTTGACCGTATCTAATACCTATGGGTCTTGTGTGACTAGTTTCCACTTCTGAAAAAATAATTTGAGTCTGCCTCCTACCTTTTGAGGGGAAGAAGAAGGAAGAGGGGGTAAGGTACTCACTCTGAAAGTTGTTGTTGGGTAGTCCACGTGATCTGAACCCTCTGTTGCGTGAACCTCTCCCTCTCTGTGGGTAGAATTGGGGAGGGTTGGGTGATTGGAAGCCTCTTCCAAAACCTCTGAACCTGGAGTAGGGCCTTGGGTTGAAACGGCCGGAGGAAAGGCCCCTTCTTCCGGCCCATGCAAAATGGTTTGGGTTGAACACACATCTCATATTGTGTTGTGAAGACAGAAGTCCTTGTCCTCGGTACCAACCCCTCAGCTTGGGACAACACCTGGTGGCCGACCGCCCTCGGAAGCCCACCGACCCCCTTGGACCACGCCAAAAACCTCGGCATCATACTCGACTCATCCCTCACCATGAACCGACAGATCAACGCCGTCACCTCCAGCTGCTTCAACACCCTCCGCATCCTCCGCAAGACCTTCAAATGTATCCCCCCGGAGTCAAGGAAGACAGTCACCCACGCACTCATCACCAGCAGACTGGACTATGGAAACGCTCTCTACGCCGGCATGAACAAGTCCCTACTCCGAAAACTCCAGACGATACAGAACACCGCCGCCAGACTCGTCCTCGGCATCCCCCGGCACGAACACATCAGCCAACACCTACGAAGACTCCACTGGCTCCCCGTAGAGAAAAGGATCACCTTCAAAATCCTCACCCACGCCTACAAATGCCTACACAACACCGGACCCAAATATCTCAACGACAGAATCAACTTCCACGTACCCAAAAGAAACCTCCGATCTTCCAACCTCGCACTGGCCGAAACCCCACGCATCCGCAGAGCCAGAGCAGGAGGAACAGTGGCGGTGCGTCCATTGGGGCGCTGGGGCGTTGCCCCACTAATGCCACATGGCCCCATTCATCGTTACAGTAAACAACTTCTAAGTTACTTACTAACGCGAATTCCGGGCCGGCCGGTCACCGGGCCACGTCCGAGGCAATCAGGACGCTGAAGGGGGTGTGGCAGCACTCAGGCTCTGACTGACAACAAACAAGGGTGGTGACGGTCTAGCGCACTAAGCGCAGCAGCAATAGTGCGCATGTTCGGTTTTGGGCTGGTAATTTTTCCGACCAGCCCGAAGATGCGCACTAGCCTGCACATTAGGAGAGCGAGGGTTGCTTCATGCCGCAGCCCCCGGTCTCCTATTGGGCGGGGAGTATCCCTGCTCAAGCCAATCCTGGCGCTGCTGGAGCAGCGTCTGGATTGGCTGAGAGGCACGCGTTCACAGCGCAGTCTGAGGCATTGGGTGCCGCGCGTGGGTGGCACTTGGTGAAAAGTATGACCAATCATTGTGGCTTATGTGAAGCCATGCAGACAGTGATTGGCCATTTCGTTGATGATGACGACCGTGACGTCGTCGCAGCAGACCGCGCCACACACACGACACACCTCGTGGCTCGTGCTCGGGTCACCTCTCAGCCTTGGTTGGATTGATTTCTTACGTCACCAAAACAAACTGAAGATCCTGATCATTGATCTGATAGTAAGTCAGTGATTCTAGTGTCTTGAATAACTATAAGTCTCCAGGGAACATGGGTAGAGTGAGTCATCAATCTCTGTCCTCTCAACCGGTCAATGTCGTTATGACAAAGTCCAAGCACTTTGGCTGATGCCCGGTGGAGCTGCCTCGACAGCTATAGAGGAGATCGGCCCTGGTTCACCACCACCTACCCAGCCGGTCATTGGGCACAGTTTCTCCCCGTCTCCCTGTTCATGTCTCCTTTCCTCCCCCTCCCACTTACGAACTACCGTTACATTGCCTTTCTGTCCTATGTTTTATCTATGCTCTTGCAACAGATGTAACTTGTAACTTGTAACTCACCGTTCCTCATGTAAAGCGCTTTGATACCTCCGGGTCTAGCCAGCGCTATATATAACTCAAATAAATAAATAAAAATGACAGTCACAATGTAGAAATGGTGGCCCAACTCGAAAATTGCATCAATGGAAAAAACACACACGTTCGCCTACATACATATCAATTGTCGATTTCATCTTATGTTTTTTCTTCATAAAGAAGGCAACGCTGTTAGGTTAGTCTCTAAAAAAGAGGGACTTTGATTTTCCAACATTGCCCCCCCCCCTCTGCCCCACATGAAAGGTGCTGGAGCCCTGGGGTAGGTTTTTCGTGGGGCTGGGGAGGGACATAGGGTTTTTACTAATAACCAATTTCCAAATCGCACGTGCTAATTCTACATTTTTTTTGAGGGGTGTCCCGGGTGAATGCGCGTTTCTATCACGGACAGCAATGTGTGCGAAATTCTGCCTCCCCCGCCGCACCAAAGGATGGCAATGGATCGGCCCACGCTTGGCCTGTCAGGACTCGTATTTTATTCACTTCACAGTCTGCGGTGTCCCCCAGGTGTCAAGGTCGCCCCATCACATCCCCCAGAGCCAGCCCATCTCCTGCAGCAGGCCGACCCCCCTTCACACCCCACACGCCTTGCGCGAGCCCGTCTTGTGCGGCAGAGGTGATATTTTATTTATGTAGCTATTTATCGGGAAATGAAGCCCTTTTTGATTCTTGTCTTATTTGCAAACTGAGAGGAATGGCGGGTTTGAATCACTGCAGGCGGCAGAAAATTAGATGTAAGCCGGAGCGAGATAAAGAGTCTGAGGTCAAAGTTGTGAAATGTGTCCTAGTCAGTGGTCGTTGAAGTGGGCAGGATCGGCAGGGCACGGCGTGCCCCTAGTTCTTTTTTTTCAGTAGATTCCGTTCCCCTATTCTAAACATTCATCCCACGACGGCAGAAATCGCCAAGGCCTGCAAAGAAGGCTCGGCGTTCGTGGCCGTTCGGGGACGGGCGTAGCATGCAGGGCAGGAAAAGCACTCTTTTCCTTCTTGCCAGTGATAGTGTCCACTTCTCCTGCTATGTCCCTGTCAGCTGCCCCCTCTCTTTCTTTCTCTTATTCCCTCTCTTTCTGTCTCGCTCCTTCTCACTTACAGAAAACCGTGACTTCAAGAAATGGTTCTCACCCTCTCTTTCCTCCTTTCGTTTCTTTGTTCCCCTGTGAATTAATGGATCCAAAAACAGAAAAAAACACTTTTGTCGTCTTTTTTGACATTTTTGTTTTCACAGTGCGCTTTGGGAATAAAAGGTTCAAACTATGAAAAATAAATAAAAAACGAAATAAAGCAAGTCAGAGTGTTCGCAAAGTGGCTAGATTGATTTTATTCACACCCAAACATATTAGAGCTACTTTACAGAGTTTGCCAGTGAAGCAGTACTTTTGTTTTCTTGTCTTTTTTTGAACAGCATTGTTTTCCCGGGTGGGGAAGTGCACCAATCCTGGGGTACTGCAATGACTAATTGATGGGTGGATTGGTAACCATGTTCTTCCTGCTTACATTTCACATGCTTTACTTTGCTTTTTCCAGGATGTTGGTACTTTTTATTTAGGGAGCATATTGCTCTCTTGTAGTGCGTAATTTGAATGGAGTTGCACGTATATTATGGTTCTAAAAGCACTCGCTACCACCTTCCTGGCCTCTAGCAATTTTCAGAAACAATAAAAATGTTATGATAACGCTGATGGTTAATGTTCTTCCTAGAGAGAGATCAGAGTTTTGTCTAGTGGAAGTTTTGACTCATGGAAAGGTAGCGCAGAAGGTTAATGTGCCTGCTGCAAAGAACATGTACCTGATGCAGATCACAAAATGCACATTATATAAATAGGTCAGTGAGTCACTGCTTTTGTCAGAGAGATCCTTTTGCTACTTGCAGTTTGTAAGTTAAAATCCTAACATAGAACAGTGAGCTATTAACTGTCATCTAAGAGCTGCATGCAAACTGCAAGGTAAAAATTAGAGCGTTATGTTTTTTTCCCCCAGTCTTTGATTATCCTAATGTTTCAAAAATAAATTGTTATATTTTTATTTTCAGCACCTGGTAAAGCCTGACAAGCATTACCTTATTTTTGGGCAATTTTTGGGCGGAGAACAAGAGGCCCCAACCTCCTTTGCTGCTCTTTCACCCCTACAACCCAGCAAACACCAGTGATAAAGGTAAGGAAACTGATGCTATATTTTTTTACATTGGAGTTAGGGCTATGTATGTGGTCACTCTACATGGTGGTTGGGGTGGGTGCACATTTTGAACATTGTACCCTCAGTGGATGGAATTTACTAATAGCCTTAGCACTGTTAAAGGCACTATCTATTCCTTGCCCTGTTAAATGCCCTCAAGCAGTGTCTGTTTCAGTGCCTTCAGCAACCAGTATGGCACACAGAGGCAGCAGGCAGCAAGGTTGTATTTTTAGCAGTCATGTTGTGCAAAGGGGAGCTGTTGGAGATATATTGTGATAATGCACAAGATATGTATTTATACTGAAATTTGATACTATTGCACCAAACCTTATACGTTGTACTTTGATTATTGACAGGTTTCTTTAATATTGGTAAGGTCAGCATCGGCATGAATACAGTAGAACAGCTACTTGCAAGGTCATTCTTTGGACGGACACTTGAAGAGAAACTAAATATAAAGCAATTAGGACCTGATCGGCCTGACCTAAAACTACAACAAATTTCCCAGGACAGAGAAAAGACTTACAAACGTACATTCTCAAACACCTGGTACACAAAAGTTGATTGGCTAACAGGGTGCGCGTCAAGAAATTCTCTGTTTTGCTTCCCCTGCTTGCTGTTTGGTGGTGACCTTCCTTGGACAAAACAAGGAGTAACAGACTTGAAGCATTTGTCTGACAAAATAAAGAAGCATGCACACACAATAATCTATATAGAAAACCTGACGAGACTGGGAATGTTGGGAGACACACCGATTGAGCACCACATAAACGACACATACAACAAAACAATACAGAAACACAATGAAGCAGTTGATAGGAATAGGCACATACTATCAAAAATAATTGATTGCATTCGTTTCTGTGGTGCCTTTGAACTGGCATTGTGAGGCCATAATGAATCTGAAAGTTCCTCAAATCTTGGAATATTCAGAGGCCTTGTGGATTTAATAGCAAGCATAGACAATGAAATGGAAGCACATTTAGCAAGTGCTACCGTCTTTAAGGGCACCTCTAAAACGATACAAAATTAACTCCTTGAGTATATGCTAGAAATTGTGAGAAGCCATATTGTCCAAGAGGTGCAAAACACAGACTTTGTGGCTATTCAGGCTGATGACCCACTGATGTGGCCACAAAAACACAGTCCGTATTAGTCTTTCGGTACCTTGACAATGACAGTAAAGTTGTGGAGAGGTTCTATGGTTTCACACATTTAAGAGACTCTAGTGCAGAAACCATTACTTCAGCTACACTGCGTGAACTGAACTTGATTTTTCCAGAGCTGCCTCAAAAAAAAAATGTATCGCACAAAGCTATGATGGTGCGTCCGTAATGAGTGGAAGCCTTGGTGGAGTACAGAAAAGAATTAGAGATGTGTACCCCAATGCTCATTATATGCACTGTTACGCCCACCAACTTAATCTTATTATGCAACAGGCAGTATCAAAGATCTCCGAGACACAAATTTTCTTTTTCGATGTTGGAGGCATAGCAGCATTCTTCTCACGTTCCCCCAAAAGAATGGAAGTACTTC
The DNA here is from genome assembly GCA_963921515.1 of Calotriton arnoldi. Classification (NCBI taxonomy): domain Eukaryota; kingdom Metazoa; phylum Chordata; class Amphibia; order Caudata; family Salamandridae; genus Calotriton; species Calotriton arnoldi. The sequence continues at coordinate 66,791 of CAWUFW010021246.1, forward strand.
AGGAGATTGTGGCAAAAAGGCTTCCAAGGGGACCCTCAACTCGTTGGAACTTTAACATACGTACAATCAACCTAATATATCAACATAGGGAGGAACTTGAGAAATGTTTTGACGCCATACAAGCCAATGAAGACTTTGATTTCAAAAGTCAGAATGAAGCCCGTGGCTTTGCTAGTACACTACAAGACAGAGAGTTTCAGTTCTTTCTGTTTTTATTTCATGAAATAATGCTTTATGTCGACATATTATACAACCAGTTACAATCACGAGCCATAGATACTGTCTCTGTGCAAAGAGATACCAGTATGTTTGTCACCAGCATGAGCAAAGTGAGAGATGGGGTTGACAATTTAGACAGCAAACTGCCAAAGGATTCTACTTTTTCAAACCGCAGGAAAAACATCAGCAGTCTGGTCCGAATTGCAAAGGAGATATGTGACATTATAATTGTGCATGCACAAGAACGTTTTTCTTTCACAAAACATTTGGTGAGTGCCGCATTATTGCAAAGTGAACACTTTGCAAAATATGATCAATCCTTCCCTGAGCAAGCTCTGAATGAGGCTGTGGAAGCTTATCCTATGCTCAACAAAGAGGACCTGAAAACTGAGTTGACTGTACTGTACGGAATGAGTGTATACCGGAAGGCCTCTGGTGCCATTTCTTTGCTGACTTTAATTCAGAAACTTAATATGGAAAAGTCACTTACAGAGACAGTGGCTTTACTAAAAAATAGTCATTACCACTCCTATGACAACAGCAGATCCGGGAGGATGTTTTTCCACCTTAAACAGAATTAAGACATTCCTGAGGAACACCATGATTCAGGAAAGACTGAGGGGCATATTCACAAGGAGCTATCGCCGAATTAACGGCACTTTATCGCAGCCAAACTTGTGATAAATTTACCTCCCCATTCACAAGCCGGTGTTAACAGCCCACAGCACCAGTTTACCCGCGATAGCAGCCGCAAAAAACATCGCCACAGAGGACCCCCGCAAATATCGCTAATGAGATGCAGAGTGGGCGTTCCCATGCCAAAAGCCGAGACAACAGCACACCTCAACATTCACAACGACCATCCACATCCGCGATAAAAACACAAAACAGGCGATAAGGCGCGTTAGCACCAGGAAATCTACACCTGCTCTGACCTGGTGTAAACTCGGATGGCAGCCTGCAAACCCAAAGGGAGCACAGCCCAGGGCTACATCGGAAGGGCAACAGATGCCATGGAGCCACCCATCATGCGACCCGGACACCCAAGAGGGCCACAACACCCACAGCCACCACCCCCTGGACCACCCCTCCCTGGCACCCCCGACCAAAGACATGCCACATCAGCCACACCTAAACATGTACAAAATATTCCGCTTGATGCCGCACAATCACAACTGGTGACATGGATGTGTTGTCACAGAAATGACCAGCACACATTCACTTTCGAAGCAACAAATGAAACTTTATTAAAATGAACAATGAAATGAAATGAAGACACATGGCCGCTCCCCTCCGGACAATACGTAGGCCACAGCCTGTAAGACAAAAAACATGATGAGAAGTTGTGTCCTGCGCACATCAGAGGACAGAGAGAGAGCGAAGGAGAGAGAGAGGAAGAGTGGGAGGGAGAGAGAGAGGAAGAGAGGGAGAGAGAGAGAGAGGAAGAGAGGGAGAGAGAGAGAGAGGGAGGGAGAGAGAGAGGGAAGAGGAGAGAGAGAGGGAAGAGGAGAGAGAGAGGAAGAGAGGGAGAGAGAGCGAGAGGAAGAGAGGGAGAGAGAGAGAGAGAGGAAGGGAGAGAGAGAGAGAAGAGGAGAGAGAGAGGAAGAGAGGGAGAGAGAGAGAGAGGAAGAGAGGGAGAGAGAGAGAGAGCGCCGCCCCTGCGCACCCAGGCCACACTGCTCACCTGCTGCCACCTGTGTGTCTCCAACCGCGTGACGGTATGTAGGGCAGTTCACCAGGTCACACATCTGATTCAGAGCCGTCAGCTGAAACAGAGCCCAGATACATGACTGGCACAGTACACACACTTGCACAAGACAAAATCGCCTGCCCGCCCATGCACACCCAGTCAGAGGCACCCCAACCTCTCCCGCCGCCCATCGGAGCATGCCTGCCCATGCACACCCAGGCCTCATTGCTCACCTTCCGCCATCGGCGCGTAGACAGGAGGTCCCACCACGTGCCGCTGCAAGTCACAAGCCTGGGGCCCGCGGACATGGCACCCTCCACATCATGCAGCCCCGCTCTGCAGGCCACCAGGTCTCACGTTTGGTGCTGGGTCTTGATTACTCCATGGCAGTGGACATACCAGTGCACCCGGCACCATCGCAGGCTGCACACCCGCTCAGCCCAATGGGTGCCACCAACTCTGGGACCCCGGAAGCGACGCCACGTGGCGGTAGGCCCGCACTGCCCGCTGGCTCTGGCCTACACTGCGGTCCAGCAGGGCACACAGAACCTGAGCTGTCCGGACGGCCTGGACGGGGCATCATCGCAGGCTGCACACCCGCTCAGCAGCTCAAGGAGCCACTGACACAGTGCACCCCAAGTCACCGTCCCGTGGCGGGGTGCCTGTGCCGTCCGCAAGGCCCCGGGTGCCACTAACCCTGTGCAACCCCAGTCTGCGCCACGTGGTGGTAGGCCCGTGCCTTACTCAAGGCCTCGTGTGCCACTAACCCTGTGCAACCCCAGTCTGCGCCATGTGGTGGTAGGCCCATGCCATCCGCAAGGCCCCGGATGCCACTAACCCTGTGCGCAACAACTCATGGGCCCTACATGAGTGAGAACCGTGGAGCGGCCGTCATCCAGTCACCACCGGAAGAGGGGAATGTGACGTCGTCGGCCCCTTATATTGGCGCAGTCACATGGCCTGTGACGCCTGTGCCGGATGGGTGTGGTGTGTGTGGAAACCTGCCCTCAGGGAGTGGCTGTGACATTCTGACAACTAGACCAGTGACCTGCACACCACCAGCGAGTACGGCTGCGACGGGTAGCAATGAGGGCCCCCCCTCGGGGCGTTAGCGGAGTGGTCTGGCCTGCCGTACGCCCGACCAGCGCAGGGCTTGCAACAATGACTCGTGGGCTCTGGGCGTGGTCCAGTCCATGTCTGGACAAGGAAGTGACTGATGCGTGTGTCCCTGCTGTAGTGTTCACGGAACACACTACACAAAATGCAATGTCGCACCCTCTTACTGGCATCCCACAGGATGAACATCATTGACGCAAGGGAAGGCACTGTCCCCACATTCATCCACAAATCCATACATGAATGACGTAAGACATTACACAGCAGTGCGTCACTGGATGTTTATTTGCACATCCAGTGCAGTCATGCAGCTTGAGCGGTACAGGGCAATGCCGAGCACACTACACAATATGGGCACGTGGAGGGTTAGCCAGTGTCCATCCGGGGATGACCTGTACTGCGGAAGAGGAAGGGTACAGTCCGCAGTCTGTCCGCCGTGTCATTGGTTGTCAAACAGGATGTGGCAGTCCATGTCGCTGTCCAAGGTGAGTGCATCGGAGTGCATCCGGGGTCAGTGGTAGGCCTTGAGGCCATGTGCGGCACCAAGCAGAAACAGGCAAGGTGGCGGAAATGAATGCTAGTGCCTGACCCTCCTGACCACAGTCCCACCCACATCCTCGGGTGTGTGCCTTGCCCCACCTGTGGGTGTTGCAGTGCCGGCTGCGGTACTGTGTGCCACTGTCACATCAGGGGCCGGAGGAGGATTGTCGGCCGCACTGTGTGGCAGTGACACATCAGGTGCCGGAGTGGATACGCCTGCCGCACTGGGAGGCACTGACACACCAGGGGGCGGAGATGTGGATGGTGTGGGGGCAGCAGCATTCATCATCGCCACGCCTTGTGGCAGCAATGCCATGACGAGGACATGCAGGGCACGGTAGATCCCAGCTACATTTCGCTGATGTGCAGCGGAGGCTGCCATCCTTTCCGCCTCCATCCGCACCATGTCCTCCATGAGCCACCGCATGTTTGCCAGCTCACGGTTGGTATTCTTCCCTCCTCGTCATGACTCCAGAGATGTCAGTCAGGGCTCGCTGGAGACCATGGGGCGGACATAGACACCCAAGGATGGCGTCCAGTTTGTTAGCCATGAGCTCGAACCCCACTGCACCTGCTCGGCCGTCTCCCTCTGGCCCTCCAGCACACAGCGTTGGAAGGCCATTTGTTGTTCCTGGAGATCTTGGGAGGGTGCCGGGGCTGTGGGTGCCTCCTGCTGGGTGGTTTGGCTGGTGGTTGGGGTCTCTTTGATGTAGCTGGGCTGCCCTGATCCTGGAGGTGAGTTGCGGAGGTGGTCAATGAGGTCTTGGATGGTTTGGGTGTCGATGCTGGTGTTGTCCTCCTCCTCGTCATCAGTGAAGAGTGACTGTGACTGCTCTGCAGGAGGTGTTGACGATGCCCCTGCGATGTGAAGGGGAGATGGTGTATTACAATGTGTCCACATGTATGTAGCCGCATGGTACAGGTTGACATTCAGACAGCATGGCATTGTACATTGTGACAGTGTGTGGGTCTGGGCGAGGACCCAGAGTGATTGTGGGTGTGCACTGTGCCCTGCGTGCTTGTGCATGTGTGCCATTGTGGCCATCTCCCCCGTCCCCCCAGTACCTGGTGGTCACTCACCCTGTTGTGGTTGTGTTGTGTCCTGTCGAGCAGTGTCCGGTCCCCCGACTCCTGCCACAGTCGCCACACTGATGACTGTTGACACCAGCTCCTCCATGTCATCCAGCTCCAGACGTGGCGCTGGGCCCCCACCTCCGGTCTGCGTTGCTGCCTTCAGGTTGGCGGAGAGTTTCTCCTTGGTCTTCCGCTTGATGTCATTCCATCGCCTCTTGACCTCGTCCATTGTCCGCTTGTGCTCTCCGACGGCATTCACCTTGTCGACGATGTCCCACCATATTCCAGTTTTGGTGCCCAATGACACGTTGGAGGTGACGAAGAGTTGTTGATGGTGTTCCATCACCTCCGTGACTATGATCCTGTTCGCCTGCGGACTGAACTTGGTCTTCCTGGTCTTCTTGTCCTTGCCCTTCCCTGTCCCCGAGGTCCCAGGCTGGTCGTCCGGGGTGCTTGTGGGGTTGCGCTCGTCCTCTGCGCCTGCTCCGGCTGCCTCCATGGTGCTTGTGTGTTGGTCAGTTTGTGTGTGGGTGTTTTTTTCTACATTTATGGAGGTTTTTGATGCCTGCCAGGTGTGTGTTGCAGGCCTGGCGCTGCTTGTTGCTGGTTTCCTCATCGCGCTTTGGCCCATCGCGTGTTTTTTGGTGTTGTGGTTTGTGTTTTTATCTCCATCGTTGTATCGCGGACTTTGTCCGCGGTTTCGGCAGACTATCGCATGGTACCGCCTTGTTGTGAATTCCATGTTGACACGGGGATATTTTCCCGCGATAGGCTGCGATATTGAAAGTTGCGTTACGCTACTCTTGCGGTAGTTATCACACGTTCTTGTGAATATACACCTGAATGCTTTAGCAATGCTCTCTATAGAGAGCGTCCTAGTTAAAAGAATCCCAGACTTTAACGTTCAAGTTATTGAGAAGTTTGCTGCTATTAAAGACAGACGTGCTGATTTTGTCTACAAAAAGTGAACAATTTGTTAATCCTAACATTTCTTGAACAGTTTGTGGCCATTTTTTGAATGCTGCTCGTTTGTGACCAACTCAGTTGTTTCTTATCTGCTGTACAGATATTGGAGGCACTGAAATTAATGGTGTATAACGTATTATGCCTAAATTCAATCTGTTTAATGTTCACATTATGGTTGGTTACTCTCAATGAGACATACCGTGCCTTGTAGGGTGCCCTACTATCTGTTAATGTTTATTGCTTGCTGTCTCAACATGTTCAGTCCAATAAATCACAGTAGCTTGTATTTCCTCAATATACGTAATTTCTAAAGATATCTATAAATAAAGAAATATGTGAGGTACTCAGCATTGTTATTTATCTCAAAGTCTTTAATGAAGATCTGTGGTTATATTGATAAGCAGCAACCTACATTATATTATCATACAAAATCTCTATATTGATGTAATTGCTACACTTTCCCAATTGCTTTATTAACATTCTTGCTTTCTGAAATACCCTTAAAAATGCACCATTTGGACGCTCTTTTTTCAAAATTTCCTCGGGGGAGAACCCCACCAAACCCCCGTTGATATGTTCGGGCTCGCTTGCTACGCTTGCTCGCCACAGTCCACCGCACGCAACTTTTATGCCCTACCACTTTCAAATGTCACCAGCCACCACTGAGGAGGAAGATCCTTCTCCCACACGGCGGCCAAAACCTGGAACAAGCTCCTGGTAGACATCAGGCTCGCACCCTCCCTGAACACCTTCAGGAAGGCCCTCAAGACATGGCTCTTCGGCTAACGGACCTGCGAACGCCCCCCCCTCAGCGCCTTGAGACCCTCACGGGTGAGTAGCGCGCTTTAACAACCCCTGATTGATTGATTGATTGATTGTGCTTTGTCCAGAGCCGTGAAGGTTGACACATATTTGCCAAGGGTTTTAATCATATCTTCACCGAAGAGTAAACCTTTAGGGTTTTGTGAGGGTTCCTTGTCTGCCATATCGCTCAGTTTGGGGTTTATTTTGGTAAGCATTACCCTTCTTCTTTTGGCGTTGATGCTGGCGTTAACATTACCCAAGAGGATCATAGCTCTCTGGTTCCATCCCCTGATAAGGTCAGTATCTAGGACTGTTCCATTAATATGGCATTCTTCATCCGTATCTATGATCCTAGCCAAGGGACCAAGGACGTCGAGTAGACGGTCTTGACAGGCCTTAAGGGATCTCTCCATTTCTTTCCTGGGGTCTCCCCCGAGTTTGAAGAGGAATTTAATTAGTTCCGGATCGAGGTTGGGGTTCTGACGGTAGGGGTGGCTTGTAAAGTGTTAAATATTCCCAGAATGAGTTGGCTGAAGTAGAGCCAGTATACGATGTATGGCAGCAGAAACAGAGCCAGTACTCGATGTATGGCAGCAGCTGCTCGAAGCAGAGCAACTGTAACTGAATCTGCTCGTGATCAGCTGCTGCCCGTAGCCATAGAAACGAGGTCTTCGCCTTGAGCTATTATTATTATTTTTTTTATGCAAGCTATTGTGCCGGCATTGTTAGAGAAATTCACCTTGGTAACAGGACGACTTTGCGCCCTCTTTGCCAAGGTATCTTCTTCAAAAGGGGGTTTCCTCTAATCCCAAATGGGAGAGGGAGCCGATCTGCGTCAATGCGGAGAGGGGAGAGAGCCGCCCGCACTCGGCTGGGCTCTCTCCCGAGTCAAAGTGTGTGGAAGGGGGAGAGAGCCGCCCGCACTCGGCAGGGCTGATGCAGCGCGTACAATAAAAACTATTCTCCTCCTAGGTCACTTATAGGTCATCCAGGGGCAAACTATATTTTCTCACATCCACATGACGATGGGGCCCATAAACATCGCCTGACACACACGCACACACCTGGATTTCCTTTATACCTTTATGAAATTCTGTACTCCTAGGAGAAGCATGAGAACTAAATGGAGAACACCATTTATGTACCGCTGGAAGGAGCCGGGATATCTTATTACCTTAACTTGTCGCTTTCTTTTAGTTATTTCTTAAGATATTCCTGCTCATTGTTTTGTCGATGAATCATTCATGTAAAAAATTAGTTCATAGTGATTAAGACCAGCTGAATCACAATAACCAATTACTGATGTCACAATCATTTAGGAAAAATAACCACTGAGTCATTTTAGTTTAAAGAATCTTAAATTTTATATAATTTTAAAAGCATGAGAAAGAATTTAAACTTTATTCAATTATTCATTCTTAAATTCAAATATTTATTAAGCATAATCAATTTATTGCAGAAAGGAAATTTTTGTCATGAAGCCAAAACCGTAATTACCTACCTACCTTCCTAATTTAGCCTAATGATTTCTATCCTAAGTTTAAGAATTAGAAATAACCTGATTCTCATACTCAACTGGAAAATTAAGACAGCAACAGCAACTTCAGCTCGTCAGCATCAGCTACCTGCAACCCGTCTCATCTAACAGTCTTTCAGCATCTCCCGCTCAGTAAGGGATCGATCAGGACCACCCAGCACTGGAAGCCACCAACACGACTCTCCAACTCCGCTCCTGACTGTGACTGCAACTGCGACTGACCCCCTCCCACTAAGAGTAGGCCCTCTTATACCCTAATTCTAACTTTGCTAACTAACTGTTGCAACATTAATAACACGCTTTTCTTTCATTGGTCCATGCATGTCATCTTATTCATTCTTTTAATCAAGTTCTCTTGGATCCAAGGGTCCTTGGATCATTTCCTTTCCCATACGCTCAAACATATTTTCATCCGTTTCGATCAGTACATTTGTAACTTCTTTCGATACATTCGAGAACTCCGCAGTCATTGTCCTTTCTCTTAAACTTGTTTCCCACGGGTCTTCTGCTGATCATCACGGCACACTATCAGTTCAATTAGGTCACATCAGCCTTGACCATTTCTTGCATCCTAGCGTCTCAGTAACCTCACGAGGTTTAGTTTTTTCTCCGATTTCATCCCGTGTCACATGTCCCCTTGCACCTGCGCACATCTTCCCACTGGCGGCCATTTTATATCGCCACTCGGTTATACTTTAGAAGCACTAATTTGAGGCAAACAAAACATAATTAAAATAGAGAAAAATAGCCCTTTCGTTTCCCTCCCGTCATCTACGTACCCCAATTAGTTATTACCTAGCAGAAAGCAACATTTAAGCTGTTCCTTACTTACCATTCACTATTGTTTTTGCAACGACACGTTTTATTTCTATGAAGCACAAACATGCATTTATTTTTAATTAGTACGCATTTATTTTTACGTTATAATTAGACACACGGACATCCATTAATAGATTATTTAGCACACACATTGGCATGTTACCATTCCCACACATACAGTGTTGATTAATACATTTAAACGAACATTTTATTTAATTAATTATAAAATTTGTTAGGGGTTAAAAAAATTATTTTCCCTGCTCCATCAACTCCCCCTTTGGTGATTTTTAAATCACCACATAAAACCCAAGTCATACTTCTTTTCAGGCAGCATGTCTTTCATCCTTTGCTTTCTGTTATCTACACATCTGTTTCTTCTTCATCTTGCCTTTTAGTCTCCTTATACATGCTTTCTTTCATTTTCTCCAACTCAATTTCACCCATTTCTCTCTCTCTCTCTTTCATTATTCTGTTATTTCTTTTTATCTTATTTTGTCTTACTTTTCTTTTTATACATGTTATTACTATTTTCAATACCATGGCTAACAGTATTACTACAGTTGCTATTATTATAACTTTCCCTATCATTAGTCTACTCATTCTGGTCAACCAATTTGCTACTGAAGAAAACCCTCTACCAAGTTTTCCCAAAACACTTTCAACCTCCAGTGGAACTAGTTCTTTGTGCAAATTTGTAATATTTGTAATATACTTCTGTATATTTTCACTTTTATCAGGAATGTAAGTACAACAATGTTGGACTTTCAACATTCCACAGACTCCACCCTCTTTTGCCAAAAGAATATCAAGGGCAAGCCGATTTTGCATCACCATAGCTCTCATGGCAACCATTTCGGTATTTACCATTAAGAACCCTCCCGCAGTATCTGTAGACAAACGATCTACTACTGTGGATAACTTCCGAATTTTAAATGCATTCAAAGATATTCCCACTGCTGGTATCAATGCTCCAAAAATATCACCTACAATTTCTGAAAAACTTTCCCTCTTTCTACGTGTAAAGCTATTAATCATCTTGTATGTTCCCTTTTCTTCTCTGTCCATGTGAACAATTTTTGGAAAGACCAGGCCTACATAGCAAGTTCCATACCAATGGTCCGGTAACCTGTAATAAGCTCTATTCCCACAAATATAATAGATACCTGGAAATATTGGATCTTTTCCACCTTTGAATCCCCAACCTCCCAGAATTTGATAATTGTCATGGCAGATACTGGAACCTACAAAGTAATTGTCATAGACTGTCTTATTTCTCCTAATACACAACTTTCCTGTTTGTGGCCAATCTAATGTCATTGCTGCATTTATCTTTTTCCCTTCATGATTTCCTTCCTCAAACGTCCATAAGCGTTTTCCTTCCTCTTTATTGCTTCTTTTTGAAATTTCATTCTTCTTTCTTCAACCATTTCTAAAAATACTTTTTCTTCTTTCTTTAACTCACAGGTAAGGTTGTTACTAACTATTTCTTCTAACGTTAATTTTCTATGTTCTAAAAGAATTCTCCTAAAACTTTGGCTAGTTTTACTTTGTTAAGTTCTGGTACTACTGGAATGTTTGCAAAAATCTTATCTATATCAGTATAATAAGATTCTAATCTACCTGTTTTATAAAATAAACTTGCTATTACACTACATGTTATCCCATAAGTTAAAGGTAGGTGATGATAAGTCACACCTTCTGACACTGATGCAGGCAACTGCATACAAACATAACAATCTCTCACATCCATTGTCTCTACATATTCATACAACAATTTTGTAAAAACATTCTTTGAAAAGTCTGTTACTGACTTATCCTTATGTAACTCTGCACTACTTCTTAAAATAACTGGTTCTTTAATATTAGTTTCTTTTTCTGGTTTAGTATCATTTTTTGCTTCTATCACAGCTATACTAATAGGAATTGTGATTGCTAAAACTATCCATATGGTCATTAATAACCCTGTACAAAAGCAGCACATTTTGCACCATCTTTTTATAAACTCACATTTATCTCTTCTATCCCTATTATTTTCCATTTTTCTTTTTTCTATTTGTTAAGTTTCAGAAAATTGTGTCACTACACCTCAGAAATGACTTAGATGCCACTCTGCTCTCAAAAGTCTTTGCTTGGTACTTTCTTTAATTCTTTCCAGAATTCTTTCGTTGTCACATCCGGTGATTTGTCACATCCAGTAAAATTGTCATGTCCGGCAGAAGCACTATAAGTCTTCACTTCAAATTTGTTGCATCTCACCTTTTCCCATCCGACTTCTCAGTCTCTGGTTCTCGTGAGTGTTTTCTTCTTCTTTGTAATCTGTTAGTGCAATATACAGCCACTCAGGTGACTTATACTTTGCATTCACTTTCTTTGTCCTTTTGGACTTTTGTAATCTTTTTCCACTTGGTTTTTCTTGTCCCTTTTGACTTGTTACTTCATTCACTTGTTCAGCACTTTCGTCTCCCGCTCTTATTATTCTATATCTCAATTTTCTTATATAGCTGTTGGGCCAATTATCTCCTTTTCTTGGCCTTTTGGCTTCACCTTCTCTTTCTTCTCTTTCTGATTTCCAATTTCTTTTTCTTGATTCAGTTTTTGCCTTTTCCTCTTCTCCACTTTCTTCTGTTTCTGTTTCAACTGTTTCACTATTGTCTCTTATTTTGAAACTTATAATCTCGTCATCTCCTACTGGTGGATCTGTCTTCTCCTTCTTGTTTTCCCTTATTACTGTCCCTCCTCGGTGTTCTTCCGATTTGGTGTTTTTCTCCCTTTCTGCTTCTAAATTTCCCTGTTCTTCTGTTTCTCTATCTGTCCCTATTGCTCCTCGGGGTTCTTCTCGATTTTCTAACTTTTTGTGTACTTCTTTCCCTACTTCATCTATTAATATTGTTTCTGAAGGATTTCCACCATAACTTGTACTTGGTTGTTCATCTAATTCAATTTCTTGCTCAGTTTCTTCTCTAATTGGTTTATAACCCCAAGTTTTCCTTAGGAATTCTTCACGGTTTTCAACTGAATCATCAGATTCTGAAGTTGTGTCAGATATTTCCAGATGTCGACTTACAGGTCGATCTTCAAGTTCTGGAATTTCTGAATTTCTTTCTTCTTCTTCTTCTTCTTCCTCTTCTTCTCTAGAGGTGTTTGTCGTTGGGGTTTCCAGATGTCGACTTTCAGGTCGATCTTCAAGTTCTGGCACCCTTTCTCTTATCCTTGTTGTCCCAGCCGTTAAACTTTTATCCCACACTTCCAGACGTCGATTCACATGTCGATCAGTAGGTTCTTGAACTCTGATTGTGTGGCTGGCATGGACCCAGTTCTTCACTCCTGCACACTTGACGGCAGTCGTTGTCACCAGGATTACCTGTTGTGGCTCGTCCCAACGAGGAACTAGACAGTTTCTTCTCCTGTGGACTTTTATGCGGACCCAGTCTCCTGGATTCAAGTCGTGGGCTGGTTTTCTTTCAAGAGTGGTCGCATCCGGTCCAACCTGATGAAACACAGAACGCACCACATCAGCCAGTCCCTTGCAATAATCCAGTACTAGATCATCAGTTATAGTTAATAACTTGTTGACAGGTACGTGTGCTTGTCTCATTGCTCGTCCCATGATCATCTCATGAGGACTGAGTCCAGTTTTCTTTTCAGGGATGCTTCTGATGGTCATCAGAACAAGAGGCAGTGCATCCGGCCATTTGAGTCCTGTAGCTTGACACATTTTTCCCAATCTGTTTTTAATTGTTCCATTAATCTGCTCTACTACCCCAGAAGCCTCTGGTCTGTAAGCACAATGTAGTTTTTGTTTAATACTCAATGCTTCGCAAATCAATTGGATCAACTCATTTTGAAAATGTGTTCCTCTATCTGTCTCAACCGTGACTGGAAAACCATACCTTGGAATGAACTCTCGCAGCATAAGTTTTGCCACTGTTGTTCCATCATTCCTTCTTGTGGGGTATGCCTCCACCCAACGAGAGAACAAACAGACGACCACTAGAACATATCTTAGTCTGTTACTAGGGGGCATCTCGATAAAGTCTAACTGCATTCTAGTGAATGGACCTCCTTCTCGTCCTATTGTTCCTAGACTCACTACTGTTTTTCTTCCTGGGTTAAACTGCTGACAAATAAGACATCTTTGACAAAGACTTTCAGCAATGGCTCTGAATTTTGGGTTATACCAGGTTTGTCTAAAAAGTCTGATCATTGCATCTCTCCCAATATGAGCTTGTCCATGGTACATCCGTGCCATGTCTGCAATCATGCTATCAGGCATAACTGGTCTTTCATCTCTGTATACCCACACACCATTATTTTCCTGTCTTCTACATCCTGCTTTTATCCAGTAATCTTTTTCCTCATCTCTTGCAGTTTCTTGTAACTGCCTTACTTCATCCCATGTCTCGACAGTATTAGTGAAAAGCAAAGGACAAGAGACATGCTCCCTTTCTCTATTTTTGTTCATGGACGCCATGTTCTCTGCACAATATTTAGCGATCTCATCAGCATAATTATTGCCGACCGCTATGTAATCTTCGTTTTTCTTATGCGCTTTGCACTTCACTACAGCTATTTGTTTAGGCAACTGTATCGCCTCAAGCAGTTTTTTAACAAAATCTCCATTTCTGATAGGTGTTCCTGCAGATGTCAAAAATCCTCTTTGTGACCAAATCTGACCGAAGTCATGTACGATGCCGAAACCATATTGGCTATCGGTCACAATCGTGACTCGTACATTTCTTCCTAATTTACATGCTTGAATCAAAGCAATCAGTTCCGCAACTTGTGCAGACCTAACTCCTTTCAGACAAGACGCTTCCATCACAGTTGCCACTGTGCATACTGCGTAAGCTGCGCTTAAAACTCCTTCTTTGTTCTCAAGCATGAGCCATCCACAAACATGACATAATCAGATTCCTTTAACGGTTCATCTTTTATGTCAGCTCTTGGTTTCGTGCAATATTCCAGTACGTTCAGACAATCATGATCTACTTCGTCCTGTTCAATTATATTTTCCTCATCTGGCAATGATGTAGAAGGATTTACATTCATGCATCTATCTATGGTCACATTTTCAGCACTCAAGATGACTTTTTCGTACTTAGTCAGCCGACTATGTGTCATGTACTGTGTTTTTGTTCTTGTCAAAAGAATTTCTACTGAATGGGGAACATATACTCTCAGTGGATACCCCATCACTATACCTTCACTTTGTTCCAGACTTACACAAGTAGCAGCAACTGCTTTCAGACATCCAGGCAATGCTTTTGCTATAGGATCTAAAACAGCTGAAAAATAAGCGATTGGTCTTTTCATTGTGCCATGTTTTTGTACCAGTACTGAAAATGCACATCCATCTCTTTCACTGCAGTACAACTCAAAATCCTTCTCATAATCAGGCATGCCTAAAGCAGGGGCCTCACACAGTTTCTTTTTCAATTCTTTGAAAGATTTCATTTCTTCTTTGTTTAACTCAAAAGGGTCTTTTACATCTTTCTTGGTCAATTTTTGTAAGGGTTTTGCAATCAAAGAGAAACCACTTATCCACTGTCGACAATATCCAACCATTCCCAAAAACATTCTTACCTCTCTCTGAGTCATTGGTGCTCTCATTCCTTGAATCATTCTTACTCTTTCCGTCGCTATCTTTCGTACTCCTTTCTCAATTTTATGCCCTAAATACTGGACTTCTTTCTGACAAAACTGTAATTTTGAAGGAGACACTTTATGTCCTCTTTTCTCTAAATGGTTCAGTAAAGCAATTGTGTCACTTACACATGCTTCTTTGGTTTTCGATGCCACCAATAGGTCATCGATATACTGCACCATCACTGATTTTTCTGGCATTTTCAAATCTTCCAGAGATTTCTTTAGAATCTGATTAAAGATTGAGGGGCTTTCTGTATACCCCTGAGGAATTCGGCACCATGCCAAAATACGCTCTCCAAACCGGAACGCAAATAATGGCTGGCTATCTGGATGCAAAGGAATAGAGAAAAATGCGTGACACAAATCTATCACAGTGTACCACTCAGCTTCATGTGGAATTTGATATAGAATTACTGCAGGGTTTGGCACTATTGGACAACAGGGTACAACTATTTTGTTGATCTTTCTCAAATCCTGTACTATTCTATATGTTCCATTTGGCTTTTTCAGTCCCATAATAGGTGAATTACATGGACTGCTCATGATTTCTTTTAGAATTCCCTGTTCAATCATCTTATTTATCACAGGAGTTATTCCTTCAATTATTTCTGGAGTTAATTTGTACTGTGGCGTATTCGGGTAAGTTGTCCCTTCTTTCACTGTCACTTTTACGGGATCAACTTCTCTCATTAATCCAATGTCTTCTCCTGTAAAATCCCACACACTTTCTTTTACTGCACTTTTTAGTTCTTCTGGAAGTTTTTCTGCATCAAATGCAGGAAACAAACCATTCGTTTCAGGTTCCTGATTCATCAAAGTTACTTTATACAAAACATCTTCATCTGAAGTCTGAAAACCGATTCCATCTGGCGTACAATAAATTGTGCAATTCATCTTGCATAAAAGGTCACGACCTAAAAGATTTACAGGACTACAATCGCACACTACAAATTTATGCATTTTGCTAAAAGAACCAATTTTTACTTCCACCAATTCAGTAAGTGGGGTTTTAATCTGCTGATTGGCTACTCCTA
Organism: Calotriton arnoldi; assembly: GCA_963921515.1. NCBI lineage: Eukaryota > Metazoa > Chordata > Amphibia > Caudata > Salamandridae > Calotriton > Calotriton arnoldi. The sequence continues at coordinate 82,236 of CAWUFW010021246.1, forward strand.
CTACTTGGATGTATTCACCTGAGAGAGGAAGGTTTGGAATTTCCACTGATCTAACAGTAGAACGGGTAGCTCCAGTATCGACAAGGAATGTTACGTTTGCCCCATTCACTTCTCCATCCACAAAGGGACCAGACTGATCTACCTCTAGAGTTGCGCCAAGCACGCACTCTTTCCCCTCTCCTGCGCACCGTCAGAATCTTTCATCCAGGTCATCCTCACTCTGACGCAACCAATACTGAGAAATGTTAGCTGCTCGCGGCAACTGTGTTACCTGCTCTCCTCCGTAGAATCCTGTTTCTGTACTGTATCTTTGCTGGTTAACAGTGTTGGGAAGTGGTGGTTGCGGCACCTGACTTTGTTGAACAACTACCTCATTCTGCACCTGTGGAGTTAATGATTGATGTTCCGGATTAGGTTTAGGTGGGAACTTACACTCGTTTCTCCAATGCCCTAATTTTCCGCAATTATGACATGGCCATTTCTTCTTTGCCTCTTCTAGACTCACTTGACCCTTTCCTTTACCTATGTTTGGTCGCATTTTATTCTGTCCTGATTCATTTCCATTATTATTGTCCAATTGAGCTTCTTGTTTTTCTGCCACCTTCACTTGTGCCCACATTGCCTTCTCTTTCAACTTACGCTGTTTACTCTCTATTTCATCACTACAATACTTAGCATATCTCAGTACCTCATCTACACTTCCATTCTGCCAGTTTATCATGTGTTGCTTAATCATATCACTTATTTCTTGTTTCAGGCCAAACACAAATCGGTATACAAAATGACTCATGTCTTTTTCACTCAATTCCTCATAACCACTATACTGCTTGAAAACCAATAACAATCGCTCATAATATGCATGTACAGACTCCTTACTTTCCTGTGTAGTTCTATCAATTTTTACCCAATCTGTCTCTTTAGGAGGAATCTTATTCTTCAAAAAGGTAATCACCTTATCGTACTTCTTCATCACATCAGGACCTGGAGCTCCTGTCTTAGGATCTCTTGGATATTCTGTAGTTGGCCAGTCAACTGTAATCTTACATTCTGACCACAAATCTGTTGGTACCACTATGTCAAACAATCCATCTAAATCTATCCACAACACTTTTGAGACTTTTACAAACCTCTCTACTTGTCGGTACCACTCAACCGGCTTCTCTCTTAACTTTGGAAAGTCATTGGTAAATGACAGTATGTCCTGCCTAGTCCAGGGAACATGCACGTAACTACCACCTGGAGTTTCTCTCATGGGGTATTCTTTGGCAACAGATTCTTTTTCAGTTATCATAAAAGCCAATGAACCTTTGTCTGTAGTTTTCTCATTCTTCTTTGTCCATCTAACCTTCCATCTGTCCACATCACCCCATTTTCTCAACAACACAATTAACTCCTTTATCTGTGTCAGCCTTCCTGCCGTGTTCAAATTTTCAATATCCTTTTCACAAAAGTCTACTCTGTATGGTTTCTGCAACGTTTTCACTTTTGCAAAGTCTATTCCAATCTCACTAGCCACTTCTTCTAGTTTGTCATGTAAATTCTTTGCCCTCCATGTAATACTTTTGCACAGAAACATTATTTCATCATCCTGATAATTTTTTATCTTTTCGGTACCAATCGTTCCTAGAATTAATTCTTCCATGTCGATTTTTAATCTGATTACATCTAATGGTTTTTCTTCTGGTTCTTTTCTTTTAAATGCCTTCATCCACTCATTTAACTCATCAGGAGTCGGACCTATGGGTGTATTATTTAGTTCTATCCAATTACCACTCTTTTCAGGGATTTCTGTTGCAGATTCTGTTACCATATGCATTTTCCTACCATTGCACTCATTCACCGTCAAATTTGTAGGTGGACTTGGTCTGTAAGTACTAGCCAAATTACTTGTACTTGCACTTTGTTCCATCCTTTCTTTTTCTCTCTGAAATTGTGAACTCATGGGAATTACCAAAGATCGTTCATCAATTTTCTGATTCTCAAAAACGGGTATTACTGGACCTATTGTTACAGGCACAGTAACTGCTTCCATATTTTTCGTTAATTCTCTAATCTTCTCAGTTAGTTCTTTTGTTGTCCTTGCCAATTCGCTTGCATTGTCGCTTTCTATTCCTTCATTTTGAGAAGTTCTCATTTGTTCTTGTGACCTATTTACTTCAATTCTCTTTTCCGGGCTTTTATTTTGCATAGTCTCTATTAGCGGCGTATTTGGTGTCACCACTGTAGAACTCTGCTGATACGGAGGTGGATTTCTATTTAAAATATCTTCCAGCAACTCGTCATCCGTTTCGCTCTCATGCATATACTTTTCTCTCTCTATATGTTTCTTTTTCTCAGTCCGCTTTTTCTTAGTCCCTTCCTCAACTGTAAAAGCTGGAAACAAACCTCCTGTCATGTTAGCACATCTCCATCGTTTTATTCTGTCCTCATGATTTACTCCCCACAATCTTCCAGGCATAAACTCATGATCTCTCATTCCTCTGAATCTCTCTCGTTCATACATCTCATCTTCCCATTCCGTCAAAGCCTCAAACTGTGTTGGTCTAGGTCTAGGTTCCAACTTACACATTTTTTCTCGCAAATTTCGCAAAACTGCTACACTAAATGAACCATTCTCAGGGAAAGCTAAAGCACCATCATTCTTCGTATATTTAGCCCAATTTTCCAACCATATGCACGTATGATATCCATATTTTAGCATCATATGTGAAGCTGCTGATTTCGGCGGAGGAATTACTTGTCCCTCTCTAGTCACAACCTTTTTGTCTTTCTTAAAGAAATTCTTCAATTTCGTCGTCCATGACGTTCTCTCCCTTTCATACTCGTAATACGGCATGTTTTCTATTTGTTTTCTCTTTACTCTAACGCTGTTCTGTGTACGGAACTTCGACCAATTACAGCGCGACTCACACTAACGTACCAATCAGAACAATTCCCACCGTCCGCGAACCAACCAATCCTAGCGCGGCACTTTTCTACGTCACTCCTGCTCTGTGTTCACGTGACTAGCGCACTATCCAATCCTAGCGCGGCACTGTTCCACGTCACTTCTACTCTTTACCCCTCCTTTACAAAATTTATCGGCAATTTTTCTTTTCGCTGTTTTCTTCGTTAGTTACAACAATTAAAACAATTCCATAGTCTGTTTCGCTAAACAAAAGTGACAGCTTTGTTCTTTTACACAAGAATCCTGTATTTCCAGTAGGCAGCGCTTACCTCTACCCTACCACAGAATTATTAACTTTCGCCAATAAAGTAGCACTTCCCTCTACCTTACCCTTCTTTCAAGCAAACAGTTTACTCGTTTCTCTGGGGATAAGACACATGTGGAGACTAGGCTCCTGAGAATTAAGGCCAAAGTTTCACAAGTAAACGTGATTTGCTATTTCAATTACACACTTTTCGCACAGAAAATCCCTAACATAACACAACCTGCGTTATTACCAAAATGAATTCAGACCATGTACCAAATTCCATGTGACTTCTCTTGCCACACGTGTTCCACTTCCTACATCCCAGAAGCGTGAAAACTCACATATAACATAACGCGACTCAACATATAGTGTTAGTCATCAAAATAATCAATAATCAATAAACAATAATCACTAAACTAATCTATAGAAAACCATAACTCTGCTACCAAGAAATCTGATGCAGCGCGTACAATAAAAACTATTCTCCTCCTAGGTCACTTATAGGTCATCCAGGGGCAAACTATATTTTCTCACATCCACATGACGATGGGGCCCATAAACATCGCCTAACACACACGCACACACCTGGATTTCCTTTATACCTTTATGAAATTCTGTACTCCTAGGAGAAGCATGAGAACTAAATGGAGAACACCATTTATGTACCGCTGGAAGGAGCCGGGATATCTTATTACCTTAACTTGTCGCTTTCTTTTAGTTATTTCTTAAGATATTCCTGCTCATTGTTTTGTCGATGAATCATTCATGTAAAAAATTAGTTCATAGTGATTAAGACCAGCTGAATCACAATAACCAATTACTGATGTCACAATCATTTAGGAAAAATAACCACTGAGTCATTTTAGTTTAAAGAATCTTAAATTTTATATAATTTTAAAAGCATGAGAAAGAATTTAAACTTTATTCAATTATTCATTCTTAAATTCAAATATTTATTAAGCATAATCAATTTATTGCAGAAAGGAAATTTTTGTCATGAAGCCAAAACCCTAATTACCTACCTACCTTCCTAATTTAGCCTAATGATTTCTATCCTAAGTTTAAGAATTAGAAATAACCTGATTCTCATACTCAACTGGAAAATTAAGACAGCAACAGCAACTTCAGCTCGTCAGCATCAGCTACCTGCAACCCGTCTCATCTAACAGTCTTTCAGCATCTCCCGCTCAGTAAGGGATCGATCAGGACCACCCAGCACTGGAAGCCACCAACACGACTCTCCAACTCCGCTCCTGACTGTGACTGCAACTGCGACTGACCCCCTCCCACTAAGAGTAGGCCCTCTTATACCCTAATTCTAACTTTGCTAACTAACTGTTGCAACATTAATAACACGCTTTTCTTTCATTGGTCCATGCATGTCATCTTATTCATTCTTTTAATCAAGTTCTCTTGGATCCAAGGGTCCTTGGATCATTTCCTTTCCCATACGCTCAAACATATTTTCATCCGTTTCGATCAGTACATTTGTAACTTCTTTCGATACATTCGAGAACTCCGCAGTCATTGTCCTTTCTCTTAAACTTGTTTCCCACGGGTCTTCTGCTGATCATCACGGCACACTATCAGTTCAATTAGGTCACATCAGCCTTGACCATTTCTTGCATCCTAGCGTCTCAGTAACCTCACGAGGTTTAGTTTTTCTCCGATTTCATCCCATGTCACATGTCCCCTTGCGCCTGCGCACATCTTCCCACTGGCGGCCATTTTATATCGCCACTCGGTTATACTTTAAAAGCACTAATTTGAGGCAAACAAAACATAATTAAAATAGAGAAAAATAGCCCTTTCGTTTCCCTCCCGTCATCTACGTACCCCAATTAGTTATTACCTAGCAGAAAGCAACATTTAAGCTGTTCCTTACTTACCATTCACTATTGTTTTTGCAACGACACGTTTTATTTCTATGAAGCACAAACATGCATTTATTTTTAATTAGTACGCATGTATTTTTACGTTATAATTAGACACACGGACATCCATTAATAGATTATTTAGCACACACATTGGCATGTTACCATTCCCACACATACAGTGTTGATTAATACATTTAAACGAACATTTTATTTAATTAATTATAAAATTTGTTAGGGGTTAAAAATTTATTTTCCCTGCTCCATCAGGGCTCTCTCCCAATTTGAGTGGATGAAGCTGTGAGCAGAGCGTGAAGGAGAAGGAAAACGCACCTGCTCAGCTGCGAAACAGTGACGCGAGGACATAAGTAGAACTCCGGTGAGGAGGGGGGGAGTCGGTTGGGAGAGACAGATCTCCGTAAATTGGAGATCAGTAAGGTATAAAGAAAAGGAGCGGGGAGTAGTCCCTCAAGAGGTCATTAAGAGATAGTAGTAGATAATAGTAAGCAAATTAGTAAGATTAGCAAAGTTAGTAAAAAAGTAGGAAGTAATATAAAATTGAAGTTATCTGCTTGGAGCCGCAGAGTTTGGAATCGGACCTGCACTGTTCCCCCACGGATCAAACAGTTATTAAACTACTCCGTAAAAACTACAATCAAGCACTAGCAGCCAGTAAGAAGGTGCTAGAAGGAAGAGGTCTGGCCCAAACTAACTCATGATGCCAAGCTGTTCTGCTCCTTTTTTCAAAAATGATGTTATCCCGGAGCTTACTTCCTTTGTCTCATGTGAATCATAGGTAGCACATTTCTCTGTCACTTTTGACTCAAATCGCGAGGTTAGTTTGCCAATTATGAGTGAGGAGGACTTATATTGGAACTTTCTGCCATTAGATATTACTCTTGAGGAGGTTCTTCTTGCCTTACAACATAGTGCAGCTGGGAAGGCACCAGGCCCAACGGGATACCAGTCAACTCATTTAAGGCAGTCGGGGACTTATGGGGCCCCATCTTGACAAGAGTATACAACGTGACTGCGGAGTGTATGATCCCTCCCTCGTGGGCTGTTTCAATTGTAGTACCCATTTTTTAAAAGGGTGACAAATCAGACCCCAAATGTTATCGCCCCATTTCTCTCTTAGATCCATCAGCAAGACTGATGACCAAGATATTACTGATGAGACTTGAGGAATGGGCGCAAGATAACTCCACTCTATCAGATGTACAGTTTGGATTCAGAAAGGGCTTGGGGACATTCAAGCAATGTGTGAACTTAGAGCTGCTGTTTGGGAAGTACACCAAGGCCAAGCCAGGATCTCTTTGCCCTTGTTTTGCTGATTTAAGCAGTGCCTTTGATTTGGTTGACCATTCCATACTCTGATCACACCTGATTTCCCTCAGTGCCCTGAAGGCAAATATTTGCTTCCCTGCATGTTTGTGTGGCAATTTGTCAGCTAAGGTTCGGTACAGCCCCAATGGTGAATGTCCCCCCCCCGTTTGGGGTAAGGAGGAGAATCCGGGAGGTCTGTGTATTAGCTCCCCTTTTGATCTTGCTCTTTATTAATGGGGTTGATGGTGCCCTTCATGGCTCTGCAGGTTGATGCACCTAGAGTCGCTGGACGTCCTGTACCCGTGTTGTTATACACCAACGACGTTGTTTTACTATCTAGGATACCTGTTGGCCTGAAGTGGCTGATTAATGCTTTTGAGGACTTCATGGAATCCAAGGCAATGGTGATCAATAAAGCTAAAATGCATTCAATGGCCTGTTGTAAAAAGGCAAAAAAGTGTAGAATCTTTTTTATTGGGGACTTACCAATAACAAATGTAAACTCCTTTTGTTACCTAGGGATTTTATTTTCGAGCAATGCAACCTAGTCCCAACAGGATTTAAATGCTAGATCTAAGATTAGCAGAAATTGCTATAAGAGTTTTAGATTATCCCATAATTTGGATAGCCAACCTGTTAAGGAGATGGTAGATGTAAATAAGGCTAGAGGGTGCCTACTGCTTTCATTTGAGGCTGGACTGTGGGGATATATGTCTAGTAACCTGCTTCAGGTAGAAGAGAATACCTTTTTAAAACGTTTGTTATGCCTACCGGTTTCAGCCTCATCCCAGATTGTCCACAAGGAGGTTGGATTGCAATACTTGGAAGACCTGCTTTTACTGAAACCCTTGTTACTCTGGCATTCTATTTGGTCTAAAGAGGAAACAAGTTTGACAAAATCGATTATTTTAGATTGTTTTGCCTTGGATTATGTTTCTGATATCCCTTGGCTCTCATATGTGAATGCATCTTTTAGTATTTTATTTAACATGTCTGTATTACATGACCCACTTAGAGTTTTATCTCTTGATAAGAGTTTTATTAAGGTATCCTTTTTTAGAGATAGATATGAGCGCAGGATGTGCGAGGAGCAGAGAAAACCAACTGTTACCTTTTCTACGTCAACTAATCTACATGAGGGTTGCCAATGTTACTTGCCTTGTGTGAATATCATTCAGCACCGTCTTGTCTTGACTAGATTACGTGTGGGTATAGTACATCATCTAGTTGCCTTCCCTCAAATGAAGGTATTCCAACCGGAAATGACGCCCTGTCCTTGTGATAGTCGGTCTAAACAAAGTGTCCAGCACTTTTTGTTGTTTTGTGAGATGTGTAGAAAGGGAGGAGGTGGGGTTGTGTTTAATAATTGTTTTTAGGTTACTGTGCTTTTTACAATGTAAATTTATTAATGATACTGTATGAACTTTTATGGCTGGTTTTAACCTGCAGAGTAAAGTTTTGAATCGAATCGAGACTTGTGAACAGAATGATGCTAATATTTCATCACACAGAGCGATGGTGCAATTTTTGGAAAGTGTTGTTAGGTATCTGCTTGATTGCTTGGGTAGTAGACTACAGAACATAAAAGGACAAGAAAAGTAAGAGACAAATAAGAAATCTAAAGGGACCCCCGCCCCATATTCTCACTGCAGCCCACCAATAAATTTAAAGTTCAAATTAAGTGGCTCATAGCCTCTACTGTTCCCCAGTGCAGCCATAAATTCTCGGAGTGGATGTTGCAAACCGGTGGCTCTGCAGTGAGGTTTAAATTAAATTCCAGTAACCTTCATTGCTCTGATTCCACATTCCCTGTCCTATTACTTACATTTGTTATGTTACTGTATATTGCACAGCTCAGACTCTTATCCAAAAGGGCATCTTGGCAACAGATACTCTCTAAGCATCCCTTCTCTTCCCCCATTGATCAGTTACTGAAATAAAGCTGTTTTAGGGCTTTTTGTAAAGGAAAGATAATACTTGAGCTCTTTCAATTTATGAGGTAGAGAGTTCCCGGCTTTTGCAGCCAGCAAACTGAAAGACCTTCTTCCATGGTGAGACAACAAACTGAATTGAGGTAATCTCAGGTTGTTCTGAGCAGCGGAGCAGAGGCAACGAAGGGGACGATATTCCTGTACTCTATCCTGGAGACAGAGTGGAAGTATCTTCTGTATTGCTTGATGACCCAAGCACAGAGCATTAAAACTAATTTGTTTTATGATTGGAAGCCAATGCAGCATTCTCCTATAGGAGGGTACCAAGGCCATTTTAAGAAGTTTAAATATCAGTCGCCTGGCTCATGATTCTGTATGCTTTGCAGCTTCTTAACTTCAGCATTCATGATGCCTTGTTAGACACTATTTCAATAGTCGAGTCTCTGCAAAATAAGGACCAGAATTGCTAACTTCTGTTCTTCAAATGGAAGAATTGTCTACAGCAGTATCAGTGAGAATATGCAGGTGGATATGACATGATGTATCTGCCTCTGAAAAGACAGAATGTCATCGATGTAAACCCCCAGAACCCAGACTACTGTTTTAGGGACCAAGGCCACCACATATGTGGACAAACCTCTTTATCTGGGTCAAAGATCATTACCTCTATCTTATCTGAGTTAAGTTTGAATGAGTTTTCACTTTTCTATCTCTTTGTCTCCATTCTCATATTAAAGGTTATGGGATTGTTATTTCCATCACTTTCCAGTCAAATAATCAGCTGGGCAATGTCCACATACATCTGCAATTGGACCCTACATGATCTGATGAATTTTGCCAAAGGTGTCATATAAATGTTAGAAAGTGTGGGGCTCAGAGATTTGAAATGAGGTACGCCCAGTTTTTAGGAAATCCAGCTGCACTCTCTGGAGGTGATCCCCCTTGTAGAGGTTATCCATTGCAATGCAAAGCCCCCACCACCAATCTTCCTTAATAACATCAAGAGAACTGCATGAGAGATGGTGTCAAGGGTGGTTGATAAGTCCAAAAGGATAAGAGCAACACAGCCTTCCACATCTAGGGTCCAACTACATTTGTCTAGTACTTCAAACTACACTGACTCTGCACTATGTCTCATGCTAAATTCAAATTGTTCATGATCCAGAGATGCTTGTGAGTCAAGACATTAGGTAAGCCTGGCCTTTTTGGCTTCTTCTAGCATTATTATTGGCATCAGTAGCAATGAAATGGGATTGAAATTGGACAGGTTCACAGGATCTGCTGAGGGTTTATTTAGAATAGGTGAAACTGTCACTAATTTTCAACCGTGAAGAATTACAGCTTCCCTCATTGAAGCAATACGCATTTTAGCCCAAGGCAGGTCACATTTTTGCAGCAACTACGTGCAAATAGCTTGGCGGCACATGGCTCCAATTGGAACCCTGATTTCACTGTAAGCAGAAGTTCCCTTGCTTTCTTTGTCGAGATCTGGTCAAAGTTGGCGTGCAAGGTTGGGTTAGGTTCCCATATGATAAACTCTAAAGTGGTTACGTCCATTAATTCTCCAACAAGTGCACAGATCTTGTTGATTTTATCAAAAAAAGCCTGCTAAATTATTGCTCAATTCAATCGAGGTATTAGTATCCAAAGAAGAGCAGTTGGGATTCACAAAAGAATGCACAATTTTGAAACTTTATTTCTGTTATAGTTAATTGCTTTCAAAATCTGATGGGCAAAAATGCTCTTTTAGCTGATCTAATCTGTATTTTTTAAGTTTTAACACCTATCTTTTTCTATCTTCATCTGTATGATATTTTTTGCCAATGTTTTTCTTTGTAATTTTTGGGGTCCTGGACCATTTTATAGGGACTATTGAATCAAAAGCTGATCTAATCCAGATGGGAAAGGCCTCATTGAGATTCTTGATGTGGTCACTTTCTAGCTGGAAGTCTGATTCTGTCTCCTATAACGGCTTAGTAAAGGCTATTGTGGTAATTCTATACCATGCCCAAGCGTTAATTAGCCTCGGGGTGAAGACAGACAAACATAGAGGAATGGAGATTCCATTTAAACTTCACTAAATGATGATTAGACCATGTCAGTGGAAATTCCTCGATAAACGGAATGTTCTTGGGATCAGATAATATCCAATCAATGGTATGACCCTTCTCATACCAGCAACATTATCGCCCCATCTCTCTCCTTCCCCTTCACACCAAAATTTTGGAAAAACACATTAATAAACATCTTTCAGACTTCTCAGAAACCACTAACTGCCTGGTCCCCTCCCAATCGGGATTCCGTTCCAGATATAGTACAGAGTCCGCACTGGTGGCAGTCACGGACAACATCAGGATGTTGCTGGACAATGGTCAAGCAGTGCTTTTGGTGCTGCTTGACCTTTCCGCGGCATTCGATACTATCTCCCACCAGACTTTACTTAGAAGATTGGGAGACATAGGCATCACTGGAAACGCACTGAAATGTTTGTCCAACTTTCTGTCCGACAGAACTCAGACCGTTAACCTAGGCCCATTTCACTCACAGACTACCAGGGTGACCAAGGGAGTACCACAGGGCTCATGCCTGAGCCCCACCCTGTTTAACATTTACGTTACTCCCTTGGCGAGACTTTTGAGGAAGTTGGAATTCATCCCTATATCCTACGCTGATGACACCCAACTACTCCTCTCATTTGACAAATCCAATTCCAATATTCAGAACACCTTTGCAGAAGGAATGAAGGCCATAGCGGAGTGGATGAAATCAATTTTCTCCAACTTAATGCAGCTAAGTCGGAGATAATGCTATTTGGCGAAGCCACTATGAAATGGTCCCCAAGCTGGTGGCCAGAGGAATTAGGTCCTACCCCATGTCCCAAACAGGTGGTAAAAAACCTTGGAGTTCGGTTGGATCACAAACTCACACTGGGAGATCATGCCTCTTCCACCGTTGGAGCATGTTTCCATAGCCTCAGCCTACTCAGAAGAGTCTTCCCCTTCTTGCCACTATCAACCAGGAAAACCTTGATCCAGGCTCTAATCTTAAGCCGCTTGGACTACTGTAATGCGCTGCTGATTTCAGCCAATGAAAGTTCCTTAAACAAACTCCAAGTGGTTCAGAACACCGCGGCCCGACTGGTGATCAATGCCCCCCCAAGAACCGCTTCACTCCCTTTGCTTCAAAAACTACACTGGCTGCCAATACGGAAAAGGATCAAATTTAAGATCTGCTGTATGGCATACAAAGCTGTAAACAGCCTAGGCCCCAGCTACCTAAATGATAAATGTGTTAACTATGTTCCCTCCAGACCCCTCCGCTCCGGAGCTAAAGCCCTGCTCCAAGTCCCACGCTTTAAAAAAACCTGCCTGGGTGGTCAAGCCTTTTACCATCTGACCCCACACTACTGGAATGAACTCCCCATTCACATGCGTCAATGCACGGATTACCTGGCATTCAGAAAATTGTTGAAAACCTCGCTGTTCTGATCGTCCCTCATCAGTTCACTTAGGCGGTCCTAGCGCGGAGATACCCTTATGGGGTGATTCGGGCACTCTATAAGCAAATAAATAGAAATAGAAATAGAAACCTGTACCAGCTGACCCAAATTGAGAGCCTTACAATCATTCATTAAAAGTTTACCTTCCACTAATGAGGGACATTCAACCCATAAATTAAAATCCCCTAACACAAGTAGCCATGAGGCATCTGCAGCCTGATTAATAATCAATTCCCAAAAATCCTCATAAGAAGCTGGAATCATGGCATGGAGGATGATAGACTTCAAGGAGAGCATAGCAGACACGCCCATTCTAATACCCCAAACTTCCACTAGCTTAAAATCCCTTCTCTAAAAACTGCTGCCACACCCCCTCCTATTCATGTGATTCTATTCACTCAAATAAATTGGAATGGCCAAACTACACCATGATTTCATGTCTCTTGTAACCAGGTTTCCGATAACGATAGTAAATCCAGCTCTCGATCTGAAAGTAAATCATAAATCTTGGCAAATTGTTTAGGAAAGGACCTTAAGTTGAGGAAGGCACTATGTAGAGGGAAATATCACTCTCTTTCCCTATATCTGTTATTTAGAACCAATAATTCTTGTTTAGAGTAGATAATTTGTACCTGATCTATGACAAAACGGGCAACATAGCTGGTGTTAGTCACTGAGCAGGGGGTGACGTCTGCCTTTGTTGTGATAATAGTGCACCCATGAGGGCGACCTGCTCACAAACCCTTGATATTGTTGAAAATAGCGCTCTTGCACATGCTCTGTCTCTAACCCAAAGACATGAGCGCTATCTGATTTGCTGCCTCTGAACCAAGCGTGCAATTCAAGGCCCTAACGAGCAAAGTGCAGAGATCTCAAAGTAATCAAACACGTCCCTTTTAAAGAAGAAAACAAAAAAACACAATTCAAATGTATTTCAAATTGAATTGGAAGCAGCTCCTAGTTACCAGCTTCTTTGAGCCCCAACCAAATACAACAAGCACTGGCAAAGCCAATAGGTCTCATAACAACACAATAACCTGGAGCACACCCATATTTTTAATTGTGGTAGTACTTTTCTAATTTTATCAGATTCGGCGTGCAGTACCCAAAAATGCTCCGTTCCTTTGGCATTTATCATGAATTCATCAGAAGAATGGTGACCCGCCGTTTGCGGGTCAGCGTTGGATTGCACAGCCAGATACACACTGGTATTTCATTTCATACACTTGAACCAAAGTATTCAAAACTTAATGCTTTTTATTCCATAATTTATTCCAAGTTCATCAATCACGTCAAAGGCACGAAATTCAGTTTTCTTGTGCGTGTTACTTATTCCAGAATTGCCCATCCAGGCCTATTCAAAAATATTATAGAATTTCGAGTCCTCCAAAAAGTCCCAATCACATCACCCAATGCATTTCGGTCCGTTTGACCTTCGTCAGGGGTATCTGTAGTATGTAAAAGATACATCTATCAGCCACGTTTTATGATTAAACCACCTAAAGAAATCACTGGTAGTTAACTTAGATCTTTCAACACCCTTAAACATAATGTCAAAGCATATATCTTTAACGCAACCTCCCATGTTTAATCCCAATTGTAAAACATAATTCAATACTGTGTGTGACTCCCTTTAAATAACCATCTCTTGTCAAAAAGGCAAACTCAACCTACAAACTGCTACTTCAGAAAGTATTTAATAAAATAAAATATATAAACTCGCCCCACCTTCAACCGAAGAAAACAAATTACCAAAACAAAATAATTACATCCCACCCCAACTTTATAATTTCACCCGCATTCATTTGTAAAACCCCCGTGCATACCTGAAGTATTCTTATTGCAACGTGTCATACTCTCCCCGTACACGCTCAAATATCTGTGTTCCCAAACTATACAAACAAAATGAATTTAAATATCCATTACCTCCCCACCTGACAACCCGTGATTATCAAAAATTACGTGCTAGTGCTCCCACCCCGCAAAAACCATGAATATTTAAAGTGACATAGCCAGTGTATCAGTTCATGTTCAACAAAACACTTGAAATTAATGCGTGTCATTCCATATTTGTGATATAAATGTATACAAAACGTAACCCTAAAATCCCAGTGATCTTATCATGTCCAATATATGTTATCTATATCGTTGTTTCTCCGTGTCAGCAACTTTAGTGAACAGCCTTTGATGTGGAACGAGTCCTTAAATAGTCTTGCTTATTTTCCTCTATCGGGGTGCTAACCGGGGTTGGAATGGCTTAATGTACATCACAACAACACAATAACCTGGAGCACACCCATATTTTTAATTGTGGTAGTACTTTTCCAATTTTATCAGATTCGGCGTGCAGTTCCCAAAAATGTTCAGTTCCTTTGGCATTTATCATGAATTCATCAGAAGAATGGTGACCCGCCGTATGCGGGTCAGCGTTGGGTTGCACAGCCAGATACACACTGGTATTTCATTTCATACACTTGAACCAAAGTATTCAAAACTTAATGCTTTTTATTCCATAATTTATTCCAAGTTCATCAATCACGTCAAAGGCACGAAATTCAGTTTTCTTGTGCGTGTTACTTATTCCAGAATTGCCCATCCAGGCCTATTCAAAAATATTATAGAATTTCGAGTCCTCCAAAAGTCCCAATCACATCACCCAATGCATTTCGGTCCGTTTGACCTTCGTCAGGGGTATCTGTAGTATGTAAAAGATACGTCTATCAGCCACGTTTTATGATTAAACCACCTAAAGAAATCACTGGTAGTTAACTTAGATCTTTCACCACCCTTAAACATAATGTCAAAGCATATATCTTTAACGCAACCTCCCATGTTTAATCCCAATTGTAAAACATAATTCAATACTGTGTGTGACTCCCTTTAAATAACCATCTCTTGTCAAAAAGGCAAACTCAACCTACAAACTGGCTATGTCACTTTAAATATTCATGGTTTTTGCGGGGTGGGAGCACTAGCACGTGATGTTTGATAATCACGGGTTGTCAGGTGGGGAGGTAATGGATATTTAAATTCAGTTGGTTTGTATAGTTTGGTAACACAGATATTTGAGGGCGTACGGGGAGAGTATGACGCGTTGCGATAAGAATACATCAGGTATGCACGGGGTTTTACAAATGAATGCGGGTGAAATTATAAAGTTGGGGTGGGATGTAATTCTTTTGTTTTGGTAATTTGTTTTCTTCGGTTGAAGGTGGGGCGAGTTTATATATTTTATTTATTTAAACACTTTCTGAAGTAGCAGTTTGTAGGTTGAGTTTGCCTTTTTGACAAGAGATGGTTATTTAAAGGGAGTCACACACAGTATTGAATTATGTTTTACAATTGGGATTAAACATGGGAGGTTGCGTTAAAGATATATGCTTTGACATTATGTTTAAGGGTGGTGAAAGATCTAAGTTAACTACCAGTGATTTCTTTAGGTGGTTTAATCATAAAACGTGGCTGATAGATGTATCTTTTACATACTACAGATACCCCTGACGAAGGTCAAACGGACCGAAATGTATTTGGTGATGTGATTGGGACTTTTTGGAGGACTTGAAATTCTATAATATTTTTGAATAGGCCTGGATGGGCAATTCTGGAATAAGTAACACGCACAAGAAAACTGAATTTCGTGCCTTTGACGTGATTGATGAACTTGGAATAAATTATGGAATAAAAAGCATTAAGTTTTGAATACTTTGGTTCAAGTATATGAAATGAAATACCAGTGGGTATCTGGCTGTGCAACCCAACGCTGACCCGTAAACGGCGGGTCACCATTCTTCTGAGAAAGCCAATAGGTCTGGCATTGTCCGCCAGCCTCATCTATCTAAAACAACCATTGGCTAAAGGCAAACATTTAGTTTTTATCTCTAGAAGGCACACATTGCCATTGTACTCCCTGGCACTGAAGAGAACTACTTTGTGTGTTGATGTGCTCCTTGTGAAAGGGCGGCTGGCCGTAACTTCTAGTGAAGTCAGCCAACGGCTGAAGTGGGCTGACACATTGCTCCTTGAAGCATGCTAGAGTGAGTTGCAGAAAAATATGAATGACACCGCCACAGACTAATGGATAAAGTCTGACTGAAAACACATATAAGTAACTATGTTATACACATACTTTTAGTCAAATGAAAAGGTATTGGCTAACACAGACTTAAAAAAGGCAATCAATGTGGCATTGGCTAACAGCATCTTGACTTTGGGAAAGTAAGAAAGAAAGAAAGAAACTTTGAGAAAGTAAGAAAGAAAGAAAGAAAAAGAAAGAAAGAAAGAAAGAAAGGAGGGAAGGAAGGAAGGAAGAGAGGAAGGAAGAAAGAGGAAAGAAACAAAGAAAGAAGGAAAGAATGAACAAAAGAAGGAATGACAAACAGACAGGTTTGCAAAGATAGAACATCCCCATGAGCTTATATTTAAAGTTCATGTGAGCTGCTGGTTTGGTGTGAAAAAGCAGCAGTCGTATAAACAAAGGCCACTTCAAAAGGGATTTACAACAGCATTGGCAGGAGTCAGGAACTGATAAAGCTAGAATGAGCCCTGTTCTCACATCTGGTAGAAAGCTGTTCTGCAATCACATCAGGCTATACAAACAAAGGCAACACTAAAGCAATGATAAAAAAAAACAAAAAAAACACTGCCACAGAAGGGAACTACCTTGTGTGAGGGTGTGCTCCTTGAGACAGAGCAAAATGTAGTCACTCAAAGGGAAGCTATCTTGTGGCTTAAGTTGGCTGACCCAATGCCCCGTGCTGTATGCTGTAGTGGGTGGAAGCAATAGATGAAGAGAAGTCGCTGAAAGCCCCTTTAAGTAAGTATATTATACATATACTTTTAGTAGAATCAAAAGGTCTTGGCTAACACCAGACCATAAAATGCATCCGGAGCCCAGAACTCTAACCCAGTTTCTGTCCCTGGACCAGGCACTTGATTCAATACTTAGTATCCCATGGTAGAAAGGGAAGACTTTCTCTCCATATTCGTCTGACCAAAATTAAAAAACAGCAAGTCACATTTTCTCTAATCAGCTGAAATAGATAGGTAGATTTTGACAGGTATAACCACATCCAACAAAAGATCTCGATCTGAACCAGAGGACTATACTAAAACTGGGAAAACTATTTCTTTAATTCTGTGAAATATAGAGTTTATGTTAGGCACAAACTGAAAACCCAACCTTAAAACTATATGAGCCCATGGGTGTTTATATGCTGAATAAGTGGATTCGCTCCTTCAGGCCTAAATGGACTGAACCAATGAAAGGGTAAGCCGTAACTTTGTAAAGCCCACCCTTTCAACTTCCAGACCACCAATTTCAATCTCAGTTGAGATGAAAGGGGTAACCAAACTGGAGGGAATCAATGGATATGGATCTAGAGGAAGAAACCACGCTTACCCAATCAACATCTCCATCAGAAGGGGAAAACTAATGCTTTTTTAGCCAATATGGATACACCAGAATCACCTCTGCCTCCTCCCTCTGAACCTTTGCTATTAGGCAGGGAAAAAGAGGAATGGGAAGGACAGATACAACAGCATGCCTGGCCCTTGCCATGCCTTTACATCAACCTCCATTGCCAGGTGATCCTGAAGCCATGATAATAACTGAGGAAGAAGCACATTGTAGTGCTCTGTCCACAAAGAGATCCCCTTCTGGACTGACAATCATCCAGCAGATTTCCTGAAAGATCTGTATGAATATTCATAGGTTCTGAGGTGCGCAAACTATTGACTGACTCTGAGAGTCAGCCAATATATTGTCCCTCCCCTGGATATGTAGTTGCCTGAGAGAACATTATGCTCTGCTCAACTCACAATCATTTCTATGAGTTGATTCAGGGATGACAGTCCTGTGCTAAACTACATGTTCATTTGTGACATGGCTGCAGAATTATACATTGAGGTCATCATATCTGAACCCCAGATTCCCCTCTGACAAAACTGAAGAGATTTACATACGGCTATCACCTCTCCATAGTTTGTGAAATGAATCCTTTTGTGAAATGGCCAATGTCCCTGTGTCATCATTGATCCCAGCACTTTTTAAAAAAAAGAATTGCTGAGTTTTAGTCTTTGCAAGAAAAAGAAGTGTTTCTGCCAGCGTACCTGGTTGGACTCTGCATCAGGATCGATGCATTCAATTTAAACAGTTCAATAGGTAAGCCCTTTTTAAATAGAACCTGACACATCATAAATTAAAAACACCAGCTTACCTGTTCCTTCAATAACTGTGCAGCGCTTCAGCCCAAAACAATAGAGCATTCTCCCCCACTGTCCTATAATAACAAGCAGATGAAAGGGACATTGCGTGCTCAATGAGAGAATACTCCACACTGCTTCTTCCGCTCTCTGCCATGCACCACACACTGAGCCTGATTCAAAAAGGAAATCTGAGCCGAAAGTCTAACTTTACGACTTTTGGTATTCACAAAGGGCCTTTACGGGAGTGACTTTATGTCTGCAGTCAGGGTGAAATCTGCGCACTCGGGTGAAATCTCCGCATTCGAGACGGAATCTCTGCAGTCGGGCGGAATTTCCGAAGTCGGTGTGGATGAAGTGTAATCACCTACACCTGCTGTCAATTAACACCACCTGCAAGACCTGCACTACAAAATAAATAAAAGCAGCACACAATCAAGATCCCGGTTTGGCCCCACAGAGTTCATGCATGCCTGCTCAGCGCCTTGCCTCAATAATGCTACCCCAGAGGAAGAAGAAAAACTATTCTGAGGAGGATACTACCATGATCCTGCAGTTCATAGTGAGGCACCACAAAATGCTCCATGGTCTCCCCTCCTACAGAACCAGTGCCACACAGAAGGCAGCCCTATGGCAGCATTTAGCCACTTCAGTCACAGAGTTAGGGGAGGATGTCCGCACTGTAATTGACATCAAGAAGAAATGGCAGGATGAGAAGAGGCGGGTGAAGGTGAAGTATGCCGGGATAGAGGTGGCCAGAGTTCTTCCTGGTGTACAATCTGGACCTCGCCTCCATCTCGCCCCACTAGGGAAGGATGTCCTCAACACAATGCACCTCCACATGCTCCATGGGCTGCCTGTGAGTGATGTCTGCAATGTGATGCAGGGTAAATGTGATGACACTAACAATGATATGAAATGACTAATGCCTGTGATGCACTACAATTGTGACCATGGATGTTGTCCCAAGTATGTGCAAAAAGTATGGTGAGTAAGACCCTCATGTGTCTCCTTTTGTACATTGCACTAGAAGTTTGAGACTCCTTTGTGATGAAAATGGCCAATCCCATTTCCACAGTCCCAAACAGGGGCCCAGCACTGCTTATGTATTCACCTAACAATGATAAATGGCAATAGAAAATGTGCCCCTTCCACTTAGCATTACTGTTAGCATGTAGATGCAGTGAGGACATTTGTGACAAGTTGCACATTTACATTTATTGATAGCTGACTTTTCTATCTTCTCTATTGCCATATGCAGCCAGACTACAATCATCCACTGTAGCAGAGGTGACTGCATCTGCTGGGAGGCAACAGCATGGGGCACAGCAAACCATACCACCATCACAAACTAAACTGGTATGTAAAATTGGCCATGAGAGGGTCCAAACTCTTATGTTGGTTTCGGACAACCCATGGACATATTACATATATTCCATCAACAGTGCCAGACCCGTGAACTGAGCTTCGAAATCTTGTGCATCACATGTGGCAACTAGAATGTTAACTGAAAACACACATATCTTTGTAGTCCCAGTGACGTTGTCCTGGAAACAGTCCCCACAGTGACATCTGCTACAAGGTTGGGTGTGGCATCTGGTGAGGCTCATCAGGGGGAGTAAGCGCTATATAAATACAATTACATATGGCACATTACATTATACCACATCATAAGATGTTGGCTAGTAAAAGGATGACTCAGAATTCATGGCAAATGAGTGCAGTACATCCTTAGTTTATTATATTGTTTCTTATGAAGTGGAGTAGCCACAACTGGAGTGAAAGTCCATGACATGGAAACTCTCAAACAAAACCCCAACACCCAAAATGTATGGAAATTGATGTGGATGTGGGTCGCACTGAAGCACGTTGGGTTGCGGTTGGGGAGGGGTTTTTGGGCTGGTAAGGTGGATGTAGAGGTAGTGAAGCATATACATCTGGTGGCTGAACTGCACAACATAAATACAGTGAAGGCGGCAGCGGTCTCAGCTTCCCCACTTGTCCACAATGTGTGATCTTAGCCAAATGTTGATTGTCAGCTTGCCTCTTCTTCTACCATATTCACGTATAAGCGGCATGTTAAACACATGAGTTCAGGATGTGTGCTGTATAATACCTCACCCAGTGACAGCTAAAATAGACCATGATGTTGTACATGTATGATGGGGACACAGGCCACACAAAGAGTGCATTGAGCTAATATGTGACCTCCAAGTCCAAAATGGGCATTGTGACTCTGGGGGGAGGGAAGCACAAATGTAACCCAAAGCTTGCTTGAGAATTGAAAATATCACATTTTACCTCTAATATGCAGTGATATGATCTGATGTCCTTAGGAGAAACAGGTCTGCATGTTGAGGTACTGTCCTTTATAATTGTGAAGAGACCACATGATACTTATGATGCATGATGGCCCTAACAATGAAGGTGCATCCAAAAGTAGGCGGTGCAGTGCACCCTAATTACCTCCTTCCTTCAAATATCAGGAACCTTCTAATACACGTTTGCCTGTTAATGTGATATCTTGTTGATGACAGTGCTGTTTTGAGTTAACAGCTGCCAGCTGCTGCTAGTGGCCAGGGGCCCACATGTAAAGGTCAGGAGGGCCACATGCAGCACACTGGCCATAAAATGCGTATCACTGTTCTATACCAATCACACATACATGTTAGGTCATTGCTATCATCCTGTGTACTTGAATATGTCCCATAACAGCTGCTGGCAGGATTTCTTCAGAGCTGCAGACAACACCATCCTGGGGTATGCAAGACATCCTGGCTGCAGCAGTCAAACCCACTTGCATCTGTCCGTCAGGTAAGCGTGCCACACAGTGTTTCAAAATATGGATTCCCAATTCATCCACAATGACTAATTCCTTGGGAAAGAACATTAGCAGATTTAGCCCCTTCTGCATAGCATCTGTAGTCTGTGTGTAAAAAGTTCCCTACATAATCAGTCAGTGATGTGTGTGTCACATGTGCCTGTTTGCATATAAATCGAGCAGATCATTAAATATGGTGTCACTTCCTTCTCAAGCTGCTGGATCGAGGACTGCATCTTCTGCTACACATATGATGAGCCAGGTTCAGCAGCTGACGCCACGGGGTTTGCAAAAAAAACAGAAAAGTGGCTAGATCTGGTGAGTTTGCCTTTGCATTGTACATCTGCATTCAACACCTCAGTGCAACAGTGTAAGCGGTCAAGTGTAGGTGTACCCAATCCAGGTCACATGTGAATCATCTGTTGATGGAAAGTTCATTTGAATCAATCCTTGTGTTGCACCACATAACATACTAGGGCAATTACTTATCCTGTTGCAACCTCTGTCTTCCCGGTGCTGAGGACGATGAGGACATTGGACCTTCCATCAGTGGCGGCCGACGGGCAATTGAAGGGGAGAATCAACTTCTCTCACAAGCAGCCATTTCAGCTGCCAGTAATGCGCAAGAGGAGGAGGAGGAAGTACAGGAGGAGGAGTAGGATTTGGAGGAGGATGAAGACTATCAGGCCCTTCATACAGAGGATGAGGAGCCAGATTCCCTGGCCATCATAGTAGGTCCACTGGGTAAAACATCAAAGGCCCCCCCAGCTCCGCACAGCAAAGTGCCTCATACTCCAACCCCCGAGATTGGAAGTTCCCAGCACTCAGCTAACCTGTTGCGGGGATTCTGCACCTACACAGAACTATGCGCAGGAAAACAGGACCTCGGTGTATAGGTGTGTACCAACCTACCACCTTAATACTCAAAATCCCAAAACCGACTAGCTATAGGGTCTCATTTGTTCTCCTCCAAAATCCCGAAGCTACAAATGATTAGACAACCCAGAACACAACACTCCCGACTCTCTCAGGAATCGCGGTAGCAAGACATACCCTTTCGCTCGCTCACTCATATTTGTCCACAATAAGAATGGTCAGAGTCACTGTTATAGTTCAAAATGTTTATTTTAACTATCGTGCTCTATAATGCAGTATACGAGCCACTACCATCAGCGAAATGCATAAACCTAGAACAATTAGCATTGTTGCAATTCCATAGAATATAAAGTGGGATGTCATTATATATAGACAGTGGAAAAAGGACTATAAGGCCTAACCACCCTCCCCTTGGTGAAGTGATGTTTATTATATAAAAGAAGATCTCTGGGCTTTGTCAGCAGACCCCCTACCTTAGTGCCTAGATGGAAGCTTTACATCATAGGAACCGCATAGCTCTTCTCCCCGGAAAGGACCCTCTCCAAGTGTGTGTCAGAACAACTTGCATCCCTGTAATATCAAAGCATGAGTCTCCGGCAGCGCAGCTGTGTTAGCATGTTTTGTCTAGATGCTAGGAACTGACCAGAACAGAATAACAAGGGGCATTGTTTATCAACCTTGCACATCGTGTTCAGAATAAACTCCAAGAGCAGGCAGAGAACGCAGAAAGCAGACAGTTCTCATGTGAAAGGCACAAACAGAGTCTTGCACAACAAAGTCATGTAGTAACGTGCGCAAAAGCAGCATCATGGCAGCTGTGCTCATGTCAATTTAGCAATGTCAGCAATGACCCTAATGGCCACATAACACCCTCCCCTTGGTAAGGTCATAGTATATAGACAAGGGACCAAAACAGATTTCAAGGGTAAGCAGAGTTCAACAATGTATGAAAAAAAACATTTTGGAAAAAGTTTTTTAAAAAAATGTTTATATATATATAATTATTATATGAATAAATGGACGTGACTAACATGGAGGTGGTGTATCCATGAAAGCACGTGACTCTGTCAATGCAATGCCTTCCAAAAGGTCATCCTTATCGTTAGCAGCGAAGAGGGATGCCATCCAATCAAGTAGGCCGAAGGAACAAACGTGCTCCTCGTAATCCGATGCCTCCAAGAGCATATTCGGGCAACTTGCGTGATATTCAATAAAGCTCTGTTGCAATAGGTTCTGCACAGCCGCACAGATATCCCATTCTGCCAATACTCCAAGTGCAGCCGCACGTGCCATACGTCCATTCCTAGAACAGGCCTGGTCATGGGCCACTAAGGGACCCATTAACTGGTCATAGTGAGGGTCCAAACATGACGTATTGGAGAGGCACAAATCCAAAGCCCAGTAGAAGGGGCACCGTTGACAGTAGAACACAGGTTGCACGCAAGTAAAGTAGGCTAAGCGAAAAGTTAGTCCATAACTCACGCTAAGCGTCGCTAATGGCAAGCATCCAAAAAGTAGTTGCATTCGGTCACGGTACAGTTGCAATTGGCCTGGCCTGTGCAGTACCACAAGATGAGCAGCCATTGCGTAGCAGGAACAGAAGCAGCAGGATTCCACCAGCTAGCGCCAGTATTAATGGGAATCCTCCGAAGACGCTGGAAAAAATAGAATGAATAAAGGCCGGTATTACTCTAAATATCGTCTGAAAAGAAGTTACAGCTTAAAAAAATGAGCAAGGCCTTCGGTATCAGATGCATTAAATATTTGATGTTTCAGCTCCCCAAAATGTAGTGGGAGATTCGTGTTCAGAAGTGACTGAATCTGGGTAGAAGTTCTAGCCACCTGTAATTCGAAGGTCTCTCGAGCTGAAGTGAGAGCCACTTCTTGTTGAAACAATAGCGCTTTGAGCCTGCTTAATTTGTTGAAATCTGTTTTCAAAGTCGGAATGGAAGGCCAAATGGAAATATCTACTTTCTCATGCGGGGGCGGAAAAAGCACATTGCTACAATAAGTAACACGTTGTGAAACTTACTATATACGGGATTCCTGCCCGTAAACCACAGCAATCGTGGTTATTCAAAATAAGATAACTGCCGTTAGTAAGCAAAGTAAAAGCGGGAATTATTGCTGGGACGGGACTCCCTTTTAAAAAAGCAAGCAAGATTAGGTGCGGAAATATTACAAGCGCCGTGCAACTTAACGTGTTTGCAAACTAGGGAGTGTCCCACTGTGGAATCGCAGTCCTCCCCTGATAGGAAAACTTCCTTATCCTCTCGATGACATCTGTAAGTGAAAGGTAGGGACCATAACTCATGGAGAAACACACTACCCAGGGGTTCAAAGCGGCCAATTGGGAAATGTTTCATGCAAGATTTAAATTGAAACAGTGAGAAAGGGAGAGAGATAACCATGTGTATTAACCATACAGCCGAATCTGTCTCCGCCACAGAGAACGGCAAATGTTCTAAATGTTCAATGTGTAATAATATGTATGTAGCATCTTTCATGGACATAAACCATTGTTTATCAGTTAAATTAAATGGCAAAAACAAAGCGGAAGCATTCAAATAATCCCAAGGTACTTTACCCATTTTAAGAGTCTGTAACGTCCATGCAAACTGCATTACTGATCGTAATTGATTTTGACCATGATATAACACAGATACATCAGTCTGAACAATATCAATAACAGATGAAACAATATTATCCAAGGTATAAATGTGTGAAGATAGTGTGTTAATGCTATTGTCGACTACTGAAGGACTTTTTCCAAACTAGCTTTGTCGATCTGTCGTAGACGAAATGCTGCCTCCATCTGCAATAATTTCCATATTTCATTGTACGCAGCATAGAAAAATCTTTTCGTTCTCGGGGTCCTAGGACCTAGAAGAAAATCAGCCAAATTGATGTCACTCGACAAGTGAGATAAGTGTTGTTTAACGGAGGACAACGTAGAGTGTTCCAACCATTGTTGGCACAATGTACCCACCCAATATGTTGTGACTGAATGTGAGTGCGAAAAACGTGGATCCGGTCTAGCCTGTGTAAAACCTGGCGTTATATTATAAAAATGCAGTTGGCATGAATTTGAACTGGTTTGCCACAGCAGCCAACCGTTAGGGTCAACACCAGAAGCATTGAAAGTGCCATTCCGAAAAAGAGTTTGTAAAACCTCTATTGAATAATTTGTGTGTGTGCGCCAATTATCATATTCAGCCAAAGATGGAATGGACGGAATATTTAAATTTTTTGCAGTTCCCAGGCCAATGCAAGTAGTTTAATATACTGTATCATTTAAAAATAACATTTGTGCAGGTATTAGGCAGGCTCGATGTAAAGCCTCAGTTCCCTGAACCTGCCAATCCTTAGTGCCCCATATTGTTTTTAAATCAATGGTAGTACTCCAGTGATCATAACCCTGTGTGGCCAATTCAACTCTAAAGGAATTGGAATAGATTAATTTAGTATGGGTCAGAATAAATTTAGATTGCGACGACAATTGTAATTCAAAGAATTAGGATTCAGAATTGGACATGTCATAATCCGTGAAATAGGCGAACTTATCCCTAAGTGTTTTAGAACTTCCCTGTAAAGGGGTTGGACAATGTTCCCATTGGGTGTAATTAAAAACAGGTCTTAAGGTGCTTGTCTTGTGTAAGTAATGATGCCCATAATGTTGATAACAGAATAAATCAGCATAATTGGCAGAATTTAAATATAAATCTTCAGCATCAAAAGCAGCATAATACTTTGAATCTGAAAACAATGAATGTACTGCTTGTACATCCCAATCATCGGAATGTATGTCCGGTGTCACCACGTCTCCTAAAGAAACTCGGGAAACACGTATGGTACGTTGAGGACTTCTGTCGGACCATGGATTTCAAATGCTACTTTATCCCAAATGATGCCATCTGCAACTGGGAAAGCTGAAATGTTCACAAGGGCTTGATCTCGTTTCATTATATGGGACGATGTATGAGGGGCCAGAATTCCATCAACCAATTTTACAGCGGAGCGTTCTGGCAAATAATGACCATTGAGGAGTAAGAAAAATACAGTCACAAATCCGATTGACATGAAGAGGAAAATCAGGATAAGTACCAACCAGATATATGTCCAGGGTGGGACCAGGTAAGTCTTTTTAAACCAAGAGATGAAAATACTTATTTTTGTCGGTGGAAGTGCCAACGTAGAAGACGAGGAGGAAGAGTCATAGGAGAAGCTTGCACGGTCCCCAAAATAACAGCTTGCTCCCATATTCATCAAAGGCGGTAGGGCGGCATCAGTTTGATGTTGACGTGAACTGTTCGGCACTTCACTCTGGGACTCTTCCGCAGGATAAGTATACTCGACTTTGGCAGTGGAACAGGGTGGTGTGGGGACAGGTAAAAGGTCAATAGTAGTTTCCATTTCACCCTCTGCAATACGAGGATGATTCGAAGTGGACAAATGCACCGGATTCATTGAGATAGCGTTGCATGAAACAGCAGGAGTTACACTATTCAGAATCGGCCAGACGGTGTAACTTGACATTGTCCACTGAAATGTATCTGTTGTCTTTGCGACCAGGTAAAGGTGGTAGAATTACTGTACGAGTACCCTTCAATCCAAGAACCAGGACCGGTGCACGATAAGAGGGACCAAATTCTTTCTTGTTCTCCAGCTTTTCTCGTACCAGATCTCCAACCTTAGGAAGCCAGCTGGTGACCGGAATCAGCATCGATGTGTCAGTGGAAGAGGGCAAATGTTCAGTTGCGTAGCTGTCACAGGTCTTTTGTAGGTCCTGTAACATAGTAGAATGATTATCTACATCAAAGGTTGCGGCACAACGTCTAGACCATCAAGGTCAGGCACAAACATTTTAATGCCAAAGAGCAGTTCGTAGGGGGTCCGCCCACCCAGAGATCTTCTAGGGAGATTATTAAGTGCACGTTGAACTCCATACAAATGGGCCAGCTAGTTCCTGCCAGTACCTAAGACTCTAGCTGTCAAAGATTGCTTTAAGTCGTGGTTCATTCGCTCCACAATAGAGTTGCCCTCAGGCCTGTATGGAGACGAAAACTGCACCAGCACCCCCATCGACTTCATAGCGTCCTTGTACGCCTTAGAGGCGAATGCTGGACCTTGGTCTGAATGGAAGGTGCCACAGGCAAACATCCCGACAAAGACACGCAAATCACTGATGACATTTCGAGCGTCAGCACTGCGTTGTGGCCAAACCCAAAGGAATCTAGTGCATGAATCAACTGCAACAAAAATGTATTTATACGCAGTATCAGAAGAGAAAGGACCACAGTGATCAAGATATACACAGCCAAATGGCCGATTGGAAATACATAGCTGTGGTTGTGGTGGGCGTGTGACCGTAGACGGTTTAATTTGTTGACAAATGTCACAAGAAAGCACATAATTATGGGTTTGTTTATAAAAACCACGCCACCAATAACGTTGCTGTAAAATCGAGACTGTCGCAGACACCCCGGCATTGCAGAAGCCATGCCCTCATGTGCGGCTATGATCAAAGGAAGTCTGCGGTCCATGTTGGGAATCAGCGGATCCCCAACAGATGGGATCTTAGCATAAGGAACTTGTTCTGGAGATATATGATAAGAGTACTTCGAAGGGAAACCCTGAGGATAAGCAGTTCCCTCCTTCATAGCAGCTACAGCTGCCAGAATATCATTATCTATTTTTGTCATGGACCTTGTAACTGCTGCTATGGAACACGTGGCTACTGCAGATTTTGCCGCTTCGTCAGCCAAAGAATTACCAAGAGCATGTGCTCGCACACGCTGATGGCCAAGAGTATGGATAACGTGCGTGAGGGGCAGACATTGTTTAAGGTCTGCCACTCAAACCCAAAGTGTTTTATGCTTGATTGTGCTGCCTTTAGAGTCTCGATAGTCATTCTGAGACCAAAAGAATAAGTTGTCATTAAAAGATTGAACACAGTAGTAAGAATCGCATACAATGAGAGTATTCACATTAGGATCTGCAAACTCAAGGGCTAAAACAAGAGCACGCAGCTCCGCCAATTGTGCTGTACAGTCTCCAGGTGCCTGAGTATGCACTATGGAAGACTTAAATTCTCCATTGACAATCGAACCAGCCACAATAGCGCAAGCCGCTGAATAAGCGTGTTTGGAGCAGGTGGCCGGTTGAGCCGAGCCATCAGTATAAATGATACTTTTGTACTCATCCAAAGCAAGCAACGACAATGGAGGAGGATGAACGTGTTCATACCGTTAAACATTTCTGTGTCTGAAGTGCAGGATCAAAGATAAACGTGACATCAGATGATGTCAAAGAAGTAGCCCATTGTATCCAACCTTAGCGCCTTAGAGTTGGGTACACTTGCCTTATTCACTGCTTCTAAGGCAGGGAAAGGCATGACCATAAGAATGCGTTCTCCTTGCGCCAGCGAGCGTTCTTTCAGAATCGCCATTTGGACCGCTGTCAAAATTTTTTCAACATTCGAAAGACGCATTTCTGCCGCAGTGTACAAATGTGATTTGTATGCAATAGGTACTGTGTCCCCCTCATTGAATGTCAAGTAGGTGAAACCCACCTTCCCCGGCACTATACGTATCACCAGGTTCGTGGTGTTATCACGCGTCAACAAGTAGTTAGTTGCAAGCATATCAGATTGCAAAGATTGTGAAATAGTGGTATTTTCCGGAAGCCAGCTGGCAGAAGAATATGTTGGTTGTATCAACGCATAAAGCGGTTTGATATGCTGGGCATAATCGGGGATGTATGTCCTCCCGAAATTCAAAAATCACAGCAAAGACTGAAGTTTATTCAGCGTAGAGGGAGGTTGCAATTGTGCACATTTCTCCAGAAAGTGGGGGGGCCAACCCCCTAACTTCGTTATTGAGCTCATAGCCCAAAAAGAGCACCGCAAAATGAGCGAGGTGTGATTTTGCAAAATTGAATTTGTATCCATAGTCGGCAACCGATAAAATGATACGGTCGGACAAGATGCAGCATTAGTTCGTCGTCCATCGGATAAATATCATCAACGTACGAAAACGCATCTGGATCTATGTCGTGCAACAAAGACACAACACGCACAGCAAAAGCCCCGGGCTGTTCTTATACCCCATAGGCAAGCACGTAAATTTTTTCTGATTTCTGACGACGGTGAATACTGTCAAGTCACGGCTCTCAGGAGCCAGATTATGACTGTAGAAACCATTGGATATGTTCAGTGTAGTTTTGTATTTTTTTCGAGCAAGGTTGTTCACCAGCGCAGAGCTGTGTGTGTTTTGCACCGCAAAAGTGCGACAATGACTATTCAAATTTCTATAATCCAATACAATGCGATATGAACCGTCAGGTTTTGATACCGGAAAAAGAGGATTATTCATCGGTGATACACAGGATTCAATCACTCCTTGATACTCCAACTGAGTTAGAATGTCACAAACGTGAGCCTTAGCCTCACGACTGATTGGATATTGCGGTTGTGGTTGTGGCATAGACCGTAATGGTGCTGGTGAATCAATATCCCAGCCCACCTGATTACGGTACACCGCTGGGGCAAGGACCAAAGCCCACTCAGCTGCGTAAGCCTTTGCATGTTCCTGAGGGATGTAACGCGAAAAACTCGGAAGTACCACGTCCTCCCCTCTAGAAGCGGCTAGCACAAAGGGTGGAGGCCAATCTGCCTTCGCCAACAAAATGTTGTATGAGGAGGTGAGATTTTCCCAGAAAACCGCTTTGATTGTACGTTGTATATCACATTCAATTTGGAGGACAATCTCATAGAGTCTATCCGGTGGGGCAACCCCGGTATCTGCTGTTTCTACTGTTATGAATGTATCAGTTGCTGTCGCCTCCAGACAGAGATGCAGTGCCTCCCGCACTATGGTAACCTCCGCTGCGCTGTCGAGCAGAGTCACTGCCCATGTCCAGTCTAGGAGTCGCGTTCTCACCGTCTGAGGCATACTTCGCAGTTAAAGCGGCAACTTTTTTCTTCTGATACGGGGGTCTAAACGAGGCAGATCCTCTTCTTTGGCTTTAACGTCAAACTGTTGAGGTAGATCTCGTCCCTGTTGTTTGGTCTGACCTTTGGCACGATCCTGGCGTTCCCCACCACCGACTTGAGAGTCCGATGTGTCCTGTAAAGAATGAGGAGACCGCTGATCAGGGACCTGAAATCTATCAGGAGTCTTAATTTTTGCGCGGTCGCGCAAGTCATAAGTACGCTCAGAAGCCTCAGGTGTCGGTGAACCAGCACGCGAACGTTGCTTCTGCTGCCCCTGTTTTTTATTTCTCCAGTTCTTTTTAGGAAAGAACGGGCGCCCATCCTTATCAGTCTGGGCCTTTTGTTGAGTTTGAGATTGCGTTTGCGTTTGAGTAAAAGGCTTAACTCCAGACTATTGCGGCCTAAGGTTTTATAAGCCTTAGCAATAATCTTTGGTAATTCGCGCAGCTTGTCTGCGTCTACCACAGCCTCCAAGCGGTTAGCCACTTGTAAGCTTACAGCATCACCCTTAACATTAGCAAGGATCATATCAGCAACAATGTCGAACACCCCCACCAGTCTCATCCCCAACTCCAGAGCCGCCTCGGCTCCGTGTTTATCCTGAACACGCTTTATCACGGAAGGGAGCACGGTCATAGAGGGGGTGCCGAAACACATCGAATATACCCCTGCAAACACTCTACCCCAAGTGTTACAATCATCTAATTTAGGAACTAAGGGGCACATTACGATACCCGGCGTAAAAAAATCCGCCAGGCATGGAAGCGGCAAAAATCCGCCCGCACACACCGCCTGAACACCGACCACGCCATTATGAGTACACAAACTGAAACCGCCATCGGCGGAAAAATCATACAAAATACCGCCCGCCATCGTCCGAGTCGGAGTCAAACCGCCCGCCACGGACGGAAACACGCACGACAACACAAAACCGCCCGCCCTCACGGCCGACACACCGCACGTGAAATTACGATCGCACCGCCATGAGCGCGGAAAAACAACAAAAATACCGCCCGCCAGCGCAAACAACGCCGATGAGAATCGACACGGCAGAAGCCATGGCGCCCACGTACCTGCACAGAAACCATCCGCACACAAAACCAATAGCACACAACATGGCCAACAAGTCCACACAGCAAGGCACGCACAAATACACAAGCACAGTACACATCCCGAAAACACCCCCCGGACAAACAAAAAATACAAAGGCCAGAACCCCAGACACAACACACCTGAAAACAACAGACCATGAGGACACACCCACATAGGTGAGTACAAAAGCAGCACTCCCACAGACCACAACCCCTTGCTACATTGCAAACCAGAGAGGAGAGGAGAGGACACAGTGACACAGCAAGGACAGCAGCACACCACAGAAACGCACACATCACAACCACCACCACCACCACCACCACCAAACACCGGCACCACAAACCCCCTGCACATTACACAACACACACCGCACCAGCACCACAAACACCATGGCACCACAAAGGATGCCCAAGTTCACGCCCATGGAGCTGACGGTCATGGTCGACGAGATCATCAAGGTGTACCCACAAATCTATGGGAACATGGTCCAGCACACACCACTAGCCACCAGAAACAGAATGTGGACCCGGATCGTAGACCAGGTCAATGCAGTCGGGACCCTGCCCAGGAACAGAACCGAGATAAACAAACGTTGGAATGACGTAAAGAGCCTGGTCAAGAAGAAGGAGGGCAAAAACAGAGAGCTGGCTGCCGTCACTGGCGGAGGGAATCCCGCGCTCTTTAAGACCTTCAAAGCGTGGGAGGAGAAGGTGCGAGTCGTAATCCATCCGGAGATCCTCGCCGGATTAGCAGGGGGAGTGGAGGCTGGTAAGTACAAACTAATGTATACCAGCACACCGCTATGTACACACATGCGCAACCACCATGCCACAGCTCCCAGGGACAAACACCCCCATGTCCAGCACACAATACACAACACATCACACGCACATGCAACAGACACTACCACACACAGGCCAAACCGAACAACTGTAAGATGCGTGGGGACATGTGTACACTAAGCCAGCCACGTAACCACCAACAGGTCCCCAAATATGCCAGAAGCGCCACAACGAGCACCCACCACACCCATGTGTCCGCCACAGCTGCACTAACCGACAAGTAACAGGTAAGTGGCAGGAACACAAAGTGCAGTGGGTGGGACGGTGGACAGCTGAAGTACAACACCCACCAGGCCCCCACTCCCACAGACCAGCAAGGTGGAGCACTCCCCACACCCATGTGTCAGGCACAGCTGCACCAACCGACAAGTAACAGGTAAGTGGCAGGAACACAAAGTGCAGTGGGTGGGACGGTGGACAGCCCAAGTACAACACACACCAGGCCCCAGTCCCACAGCACAGCAAGGAGGAGCATCCCCCACACCCCACACCCACGTGTCAGCCACCGCAGTGCACAACGACAGCCGAAAGGCAGACATCACGGTCCACAGCAATCGGTGTCAGTGGGTGTACAGCCACCCCCACGACCCACTACACCCCCCACCCCCACAGACCTGCAACATGGAGCACCCCCGCTAAGAGCCATGTGGCATCCAGTACAGTGCACGCACGAACAACTTGCAGGTGGGAAACTGGACAGGGCTGGATTACTGGAGGCATGAGGACCATAACACCACCAACACATGGGACATGTCACGTAGCACACGGACACGCAGCACCGCCCACCGTCACGAACAAGTGAACAATGTGCACACGGACATGAACAGCAGACTCACACCCCACATGACCCATCACAGACATAGCAACACCCAAGGAGCCACGTCTGCATGCACAAGCCACACTGAATATAGTCCCACACGGCAGCCACTGTGCAACTCATCACACACAACCGAAACACCATTGAAGTCCTGTCCATGTAGCCCCTACTGCCTGTCAACCACACACCCCACAACTACGCCTATGTAAGACAAACAACACTAGACGCAACAGAGCGGAACAACAGAAATGCACACGAACACCACTGAACCCATCAAACACACAGACACACCATGCACATACAACATACCATCCATCCCATCCGTCAGCCCCAGTCTCATGAAAGGCATGTCATCCGCACAGCTGCCACACATACAGCAGTCACGCTAAGACACATGCCCATGACCAACCATGTGCCAGAAGTCAATTAAGCGCACGACACACTGTGAGCAACAACACACAACATGGGCCACACCCCCCGAGCACTGCAGTGATGCACATGGCACAGGGCAGCACGCACACCAAGGAGATGGGACAACTGCAATACGTTGGCTGGCACACAACTATCACTCACTCATAACGATGCGTCCAATGCCATGTCCAGTAACCACAACAGACAGCAAATATGCAGGGCATGTCAGGCATGCACACACCTCAGACCATGCACTGTCATGCTGCCACAACACATGTCACGTTCGGCACCCATGGCTCACAGCATGTACCCCAAAAGCATATACCCTCCCAAATGCGAATCTGGGGCATGGCCCCCATGTTGCCATATGCGTTCCTAAGCGTTCCATTTGAACTCCAAAAGCAAAGTACAAACCAGACCCAGGATGGGCCAGGAGCCCGCATACACCAGAGTCACAATGAGTAGGGGCAAAGCAACACACCCATCGGCATGGCCAATCCGTCCCATGCCACATGTGCACAGCACACAGTCCCATTGCCTAGCACACACACCTACAGATGCCACAGCCACACACTCGCCTCCGGGAAACCCATGTACGAGATTGCACGAACTGCCAATGTCAGACGACTAATACATACTTCGCCAGGTGCAACACAATAACAAATCTCATTCTCTCCACAGGTGACGAACTGCTGGACGCTGGGGATGGAGACAGCAGCCAGCACAGCCAGCCTACAAGCCCCCAACGAGGACACACGGATCTGGAGGATCTGTCCACCTCTTCGGACACGGACCACCAAGCTGGCCCATCTGGCGTGGCAGGGCCCAGCCGCTCCCCAGGACCCCTCCTACCCACCAACCCATCATCCAGGGATGCTGAACAGTCCCAGTCCCCTGCTGCCACTGTCGTTGCGGCCACACCCACGGTCATTGCGGCCACTACCACTGCCGCAACCGCCACCATCGCCGCACCGACCACCACCGCCTCCACCACCACCACGTCTTCGCTGGCACCAGCCCCAGCGCAGGTGGTGGCCCGGCCGACTGGATCCACCCTGGGAGCCACAGCGAGGACCGTGGTGAGCAATGTGGCTAGTGGGCAGGGCCGGTGGCAGCAGGACTGGTAGGAGGAGCAGGGTCAGGGAAACGCCAGCCTCCCCTGGGAGCCATGCCCTGCCTCAAATGGACAGAGTCCTTGGGGCCTATGAAGAGGCCCAAGGACAATGGGCCAGGTCTGCTACTGACACGCGGGAGGTGCTGGGGGTGCTGAGGTCCATGGACGCCCATATGGGCCAATTCGTGTCCCGTATGGACCAACTCGTGGACCTCATGGGCCAGCTGGTGGTGGCGGTGGGGTCACAGGCAAGGCCAGCAACACCACCTCCGCCACCACCTGCTAGGGCGCAGGCTCGGGCAGCAGTGTCCACTTCCCCTGCGTCCACAGCCAGTGAGCACACCTCACCCACCACCAGCAGGTCGCCACCACACACCCCCTCCCAAACGTGGAAGGGGCCGTCCGAAGAGGAAACAGATCTCCCGGGAGGACTTCGCACGCTCCAGTCGCAAGTGAGGCAGCCAGCCAGCCTTCCGCCAGCCTTCCTTGACCAGCCACTGCATTGACTTGCTCTACGATCCCACTCCACACAGCCATCTGGATGGCATGTGTGTGTTGGACTATGGACATAGAACCAGTGGGTACACCCTGATCATCACGCAGCCATGACCGACAGCTCATTGTCACTGCACGCACCACTTTTGTCATCACCTTACACACAATCACATGTCACAGTTTGTAATAAATGCACCTTTTTCACTAACTGCTGTTTGTGCCCTGTGTCTTTATTGTACGGAATACAACGGCCACCTTGGGCGGAAAGGCACCTGATGCGTGGCATGGAAATGGAATCCGGAGGGCCTGTAGGGACCTAGGGGTGGGAGACAGAACAGGAGCACATTCAATGAGTGTGTCACACACCCATCACACAGTACATGTCAACAACTACAAGCAATGTACACACATCGCACAGAGCAATAGGGCACAATGCCACAGCCACCAACAGTGGCATACTACCCTGGCCATGGAGCGTTGACACACTGCACGCAGTGAACATACGGCCACCCTGACACAGCACACACACACCTGCATAGATACAGACACATCATCCGTCGTACATGGACACTCACCGTCAAGTGAAGTAGCGGGCGATGAGCTGCTGGCGCACATTCCCAGCTTCCTCCTCTCCGCTGTCCACCTCACTCGAGCTGTCCTGGTCTGCGGGCTGGGGCCCTGGTTGATCTCCGTCATCCACAATGAGGGGGATCTGCTTCCGAATGGCCAGATTGTGCAGCATGCAGCACGCCACCACTATCTGGCACACCTTCTGTGGGGAGTACGCCAGTGCACCCCCGGTGCGGTCCAGGCACCTGAACCTGGACTTGAGGAGGCCAAAGGTACGCTCGACCACACGTCTGGTCCTCCCATGTGCCTCATTGTATCGATCGTCTGCTGGGGTGCGAGGATTCCTCAATGGACTGAGCAGCCATGCCCCATTCGGATACGCAGAGTCACCTGGGTGTGAGGGACACAGAGAACCGTTGCTATTCCAACTGGACAGGGGACAGCATCGCACAACCAGCACGCTACACCACTCCACATACTCACCGACAATACAGCCACGATCCTGTTGCAGATTGGCCATCAGTCGTGGCAAGATGCTGTTGCGCATTATGTGTGCGTCATGGGCCGAGCCTGGAAACTTTGCACACACGTGGGTGATCACCATGTCCGCAAGGCACACCACTTGCACATTCAGGGAGTGCGTGTGCTTCCTGTTGCGGTACAGGTGCTCAGTGGCCTGTGGTGGAACAAGGCCAACATGAGTGCAGTCAATGGCTCCCACGACGTGTGGGATTCTGCCAAGGGCATAGAATGCACCCTTCACTGCCGCCAATTCACGAGCCCTGGGGAATCTGATGTACCTGTTCCGGTACAGCATCATGGCTGCCAGTACATCCCTCAGCACCTTGCTGAACATGGGCTGGGACATCCCTCCTCCACTGCCCACTGTGTGCTGGAATGACCCAGTGGCGAAGAAATGCATGGCGGCCATCACCTTAGCCGTGGGGGTGACAGCAGTCGGATACACCCTGCGGGGACGGAGATGGGGCTCTAACATGGCACACAGTCGATGCAGAGTTGGCCTGTCCAGCCGAAACTTCCTGATTACCTCTGTATCGTCCATGTCCGCCAGCAATTGGTATGGGCGGTCAATGTTCGGTCTCCGCCTGGGTTAAATGGCAGAGGACACATGTCAAAGCAACACGGCACATAGCAATTTCGCATACACATCACTGACATGACTGAGCAAGCACATGAGCCACAGCCCAGCTGTCAAGCTGGGACGGCACGGCCACAATACACTTACACAGGTCTCCCAACAATGGCAATGGCAAGTGAGACATACCACTGCCATGTGCATGCACATGGGGATCTAGGCCCCAATGACTTGCGGGGCGTGCTGATGGGGACTGACTGCATATTCGTCAAGCGGCAACGCCACGGCAACATGAGTGTCTGCTGAGCATGGTACTGCTTCCGAGGCTGGATGAGTATGGCACACGACGACGACGATGTGGGCACGGGCTGAGCGGCCAATACAAGTGGGACCTGTGGCACGAGGGGATATGAGACAGTAGTAGGTGTCAGCACTGCACCCTATGTACAGCACTGTACGGATCACAGCTCCCGAAACATTGACTGGTGTCCACATTGACAGCCCCATGCCAAGACGGCTGTGTGCTTGCAGTCACACGTCACAGGTGAGAGGTTACATTGCACGTGCCAGGTGGCAGTCGTACATAGTGGGAGCTGGCATGTGTGTGCATGTGTCTCCTGTTCAGGATCCACCAGATGGGCGCTGACTCTGTACTGACCATTGGACACAGCATGTTCCGTGGAAGGCTTGTGTGTGTGGGATGGTGGCACTGGATGTGCCTCCGTTGGGGGGGGCCATGCACAGGGCGGGTACGTCGATGATTGCGCATTGTTGGTCACGGTGGGTGCACCAGCTAAGATGTGTTGCCCTGTGTTCAATTCCTATGTCCGCATGATGATGGACTGTGGATGTGGGCAGACTACACATTGGTCGATGTGCTGTCTATATGCATGTGCCTTCACACCAGGCACAGCTGCCCCTGCACATGTGACCCCTGCTGGACTCGCTGCTGGGTCTGTGGAGCTGATGCACCTTCTGCGCGTGGGGCGGACAGCTCTCCTCACTTCCCTCATTGCGCATGTCATGTCTTTGCCGCAGGTGACATGGATCATGGAGGGCCCACATGTACGCGTGGGTAGGCTACACATGATTGTTCACTGGTCGCCACCCCCAGTCAGTGTTTCGAATGGGAAGGTTGTCGTGCTGGTGGTATGTTCGATGTGGCGGATGGGCGGGCCTAGGTGCGGGCTTACATTCCGGACATGGGGGGTAGTTGGATTGGCGACTAGTTGCAGTACACACGGGACACGTCTCTTCCTTTCCACATCTGGGTCATCCCTTGTACTAACTGACAGTGATACAGTCATCTTCGCCCCAGCCCTCATGTCCTCCCCTCGCCCCCAATATGCATGCTCACCTGCGAGGCTAGCGCTTGCACAGGCAGCCCCAAGCTTGCACCAGAGAGGGCAAGGAGTGTATGTGTGGGTCCAGTTGCACGAGTGGGCTGTCTCAGGGTATGATGTGTGGCGGGACGCCGTCCACCTGCGTGGTGCCCCAAATGGAGACCCGGCCTGCATGGACTATGCATCACAGTCTTCGCCTTCCGGATCCGCCACCTGCGACACCCAGTGGCTGTGGCTGCCCTTGCGGCCATGCCGCGTCCGTCTGTGGCTGATGGCCCACACATTCACTCTTTGGCCTCTCTGGGGAGGGCTCAGGGGTGGTGGCGCACGCGCTTGCACTTAGTCGCAATGGCATGTGTCGTGGTTGGTATGATGGGCAATGGATGGGATGGTGCGAGCCACCTCCCGTGACGTCAGTGCTGCTCGTGCTGTGGTGCGTCCCCCTACACTTCCATTTGACTTTTTGCCATGCTGGACGTTGAGGTTCTATTGCCTGCGTGATATGACCAGGAGGAGCGCGAGGAGACCTCTCACACACCATGCTCCACTGCCATCCCGTGCCCTGTATCGCCTGTGCGGATTGACTATGTTGGGGTTACACCTGGTCGACTGGGGCTGTGTGTGCCTTGTCAAGGGGCATGGCGGGCGCACAACAGGATCCAGCTCGTCCACAGAGGGTGGGCTGAGGTGCGCCTGGTACCGCTTTGTACGTGTGCCCGGCTGCTGTGCACACACGTGTTCACTCCCCCCGACAGGTGTCCTCTCACAATGCCCAGGGAAGCGGTGGTGTACTGTTCATGAGCCCTCCCAACACGGCGTGCTCCAACTTGGCATGTGCGCATCTACCCGTCGCACCCACCCACCTGAGCACTGCGTCCATACGACTTCACACGACACATGTGTGTCTTCCACAGTAGTGCTACTCATTTGCGTTGACATCCAATACCAGTGGACTACATGGTCATGTCACGACTGCCGTGTACTTCACATACTCTCATCCTCTCTCATTCGTACTTGTGAAATGAGTCAGCGGAGACAGTTCTGGTTTCAAACATTATATTGAGTCTTCTGTCCTCTGTGATGCAGTATAGTGGACACTACTGGCAGCGGAATACATATTGAGGATATACTGAGCATGATTACAAATGGGATAGGGTGTGGGGTTACATCTGCTTGGCCAAGGCTGTGCTAATGTACATTTACGTATAGCTGCGGAGCTGCGGACTTTGACACAGACGGTATACATGTAGCCTACCAGACCGCTCGGCATCATGGGCACAGTCCATCTCAGTTCCATGTGACAGGTTTGCTGCGGTTGTTCCTCATGC
The DNA here is from genome assembly GCA_963921515.1 of Calotriton arnoldi. Taxonomy (NCBI): domain Eukaryota; kingdom Metazoa; phylum Chordata; class Amphibia; order Caudata; family Salamandridae; genus Calotriton; species Calotriton arnoldi. The sequence continues at coordinate 121,059 of CAWUFW010021246.1, forward strand.
ACGCGTGCATGTGAGATGACATCAGGGCATGTGCTTGCGTGCATGCAGCGGCGTGCCACTTGTTGTTGCACTGTGGTGGTTACTGGACATGTCACAGTCACTGGGGTCGTGTTGTTGTTGTATGCACTTGTCGTCCATGCAAAGGTCCTGGTATGGGATTCCCGGGGCGGGGGTGGGAGGGGTGCAGCACCCACAGACTCCAGGCGACCTATTCATGTCCACTGAGCGGTGTGTGTGTCCATGTGCGCTGGATCCATGTCGTGTCCTGGTTGTTCGTGCAGTTCCGTCCATGTGGGTGCGATGCACAGAGCCCATGCCACTGCCTCCCACGATGCATGCGGTGTTCCTGGATGTGATGGGGAACAGTGTGCATGTCCCGGTCATATCCGATGTCATGGCGATGTCGTTGATGGTGTGGTTACAGTTGCCGGTCGTTTGGTATGGCTGTTGTGGTGGTGACTGGCCAGTCCGTGCGGAAGCTGAGCATGGGTGCGGGGTTGGACTTCATAGGTCACTCGGGGAACCTGCGTTGTGGTCCGACGTATTTACAGGTTGTCAGGTATGCGATGCCGTCCAGCAGGGCTTCCATGTCATTGGTGGTGTACATGTTTGCCAGCCAATGAAGCGGATGGTGGCTGTCAAGGTGTTGTTCGTAGGTTGTCCCTTGGAGGACCATGATGGGGCATGCTGGGTGACATTCGATGTAGCTGTTCTCGATGATCCGTCGTGTGGAGGCACAGTGGTTCCATTTCAGTGCGCGTGCGATGTTGGCCACATACGCCATGCCCCCATAGGCAGAGCAGGCCCTGTCGTGTGCGTCCAGAGGGAGGAGTAGTGGTAGCAGGTCCGCCTTCAGACATGCCGGGTTGGAGAGGCATATCTCGACGGGATGCTGGTAGGGACACCTCCGACAGTAGAAGACGGGCATGACGCAGCTGAACAATGTGATGCGGTAAGTCAGTCGGTAACTTACGTTCAGCAGGGACAGGAGATCGCATCCCAATGTATGTATCGTGCTGGTTTGGTACAGCTTGAGCTCTTCGGCGTAGTTGGGTAGGTGTGTTGCGGTTGCCATTTCGCAGCGGTGCGTTGTGGTGGCGTGCTCCGGCTGTGTGTGCAGTCTGCAATGTGCACACTCCGGGGTTGCTGTGAGCTCTGTGTAGTCGTGGGGAGACAGGACTTGTGTTCTGTTGGCTTGTTTGGAGGACACGGGCCCTCTTCCCACATGCTTCTCAGACAGTTCAAGGTCAGTGCTGTGTGACTCCTTCCAATTAACTTGCATGTGGCCGACATGGGGGAGTGTTTTCTTCTTTCTTCCCCGTCCGTTGTGTGCTTCTGTGATATGCGCTATCTGCCCTGTGGTCGGTCTCCTCGGCATGCCTGTGTTGGTCTATTCTTGGACAATGGCTGTATTCACCGGCTTCTGTCGTAGGGCTGTGGTTTCGGTGTTGGAATGGAAGGTCATTCAGTGCTGTCTGCTCTCCCTTGTGTGGGCGGCAGGCTGCCTTTCCGCTCTGCGTTGGGCCTTGTGTGTGGATGTAATTCTTGGGCCACCTGTTGTCGGTCACCGGGCTCTTTGGTGTTCCGTTTCATGTGTCTTGTTCATATGTGCAGGGTGGTATGGGTTTTTCAGTGTGGTACTGGCGTTCCTCTTCCCGAAGGGGCCCTGCTTCTCCTAGTTGGTGTTGCCGCCGCTGTGTGCTTCGCCATGTTTGTTACACTGGGGTGTGTCCTGCTGTTGCGTGACTTCACTGACATGTGTGCGTCGGTTGTGTGGCGTTGGGTGTTGTCCGTGAATTGGGCGTTGGGGACATGTCTGTGGCAGGCCTGTCACGTGTCATGTGCGTTCGGGGTGGGGCTGGTGTGTGTGCTGCTTGGTTGTGTCCCTGTGTCTGTGTGCGACGCATGCATGGCGCTGCGGTTGGCCTCTGCGTTGTGCGCATGTGTGGCGGCGTCATCGGCGCTTTGGGGCCGTGACGGGGTGGTTGGTTCCTAGTCCCAGGTGGTGTGTACACATGTGTTCCGCGATGTTAGGATTTGGCCTGTGTGTCATATGTGGATGCAATGGTGGATGTGTAGTGTGCACGCGCTGGTGGGGGGTTGTCCGCTTTTTCCGCCCTTGCACTGTGTGCGCTGTTTGCGTGCACTTGTTGTGTGTGTGCCTACCTGCGTCTCCGCGGTACGTTGCGTCCTTGGTGGTGCATCAGCAGAAGCATGGGAAGGGCCTGCAGTGCTGGATTCATGCCCGGGGTGCCGCTTCTTCGTTGTCCGTGCTCTGCGTCCGTGTTTCCGCCTCTCTTTCACGTGCGGTGTCTCTTTGCCGTGGGAGCCGTTTGTTTGCGGCATCGTAATTTATGCGCCGGGCGGGACGTGTTTCGTCGGACGGTGTGTGTCAGTTGTGCTGCGCCGCTACGTGTGCGGGCGCACTTTGATGGCGGACGGTGTTGCTGGCTTGCCGGCGGTGTTTGGCCTGCTTTTCGCATCGTAATTGGGCGGGCGTGTGGACTGCTGCGTGCCGGCGGTAACTGGTGGTTTTTGCATCCGCCAGCACGGCGGTAGTGCTTCCGCCCGCCATCGTAATGGGCCCCATAGTCTTTAGGTAAACTTATGGTTAGGATCCTGTGTTTCTCCACAGGAATGGTATTCGGAAAAACAGCTTCGAGTTGTCCAAATTTTTCAGCAAGCCAATAAGGGAATTCATCCTTATTCTGTGGACGCTTGCCCATCACTGAATTAACCATAAGAGGACTGCTGGTTACACCACCAGGTCCAGCTGGTTGCGCAGCAACGCCAGGTGGTCCCATCTGGAAGTTGCGCAACATGAACTGTATAACAGTTCTATGTATACGTATTAATGAAGTATGTAATACGCGGAGTTCTGCGATTGTAGCAGTGAGATAATTTGGGTGTGGAGTATACCCAGCCAAAATGGGCCACGTGGCCCCATCTATCGATAAACGGCCTAAACGGACCGGTGTTATTGGGTGAGGAAGGGCGCCATTAAACCATATTTGGTGTGGCCAAGCCGTTAGCAGAACTTCAAGAAACCTATAAGGCCAATAAATCTGAGGAAGGGCCGTGGCAGTATGTTCGCGAAACAAATTATCTGTTCCATCCACCGCCGGAGAGGTGACCCAAGAATAAAGCACCTTGAAGCGGTAAGCAGCATTCGCTTCGCATGAGCGCAACACCAGCATTAGGGACCCCATGTTGAGTCAAATAAGCTGTGATTGCAGCCCGATTAGGCGGTGCAATGACAACCGCCATAATCAATAGCAGAGAATAACAACCTTTGTGCGGCAGCGCAACGACAGGTTAACTAAGTCAGAGTAAGACCTTTTAAAATTCAAGCTTGAAAAACCTATAAAACACCAATATAGGAGGCTAACCGTCACAACCGTCTCCGGAAACAGATGTGAGGGGATTGTGGACAAGCACAAGCACTATTCAGGAGTCTCGCAGATAAGAACCAGACCAAACGTTGGCGGCACCATGTTGAGGGGATTCTGCACCTACACAGAACTATGCGCAGGAAAACAGGACCTCAGTGTATAGGGGTGCACCAACCTACCACCTTAGTACCCAAAATCCCAAAACCGACTAGCTATAGTGTCTCATTCGATCTCCTCCAAAATCACGAAGCTACAAATGATTAGACAACCCACAACACTCCTGACTCTCTCAGGAATCGATGTAACAAGACATACCCTTTCGCTCGCTCACTCGTACTTGTCCACAATAAGAATGGTCAGAGTCACTGTTATAGTTCAAAATTTTATTTTAACTATCGTGCTCTATAATGCAGTATACGAGCCACTACCAGCAGCGAAATGCATAAACCTAGAACAATTAGCATTGTTACAATTCCATAGAATATAAAGGGGGATGTCATTATATAAAGACAGTGGAAAAAGGACTATAAGGCCTAACCACCCTCCCTTGGTAAAGTGATGTTTAATATATAAAAGAAGATCTCTGGGCTTTGTCAGCAGACCCCTACCTTTGTGCCTAGATGGAACCTTTACATCATAGGAACCGCATAGCTCTTCTCCCTGGAAAGGACCCTCTCCAAGTGTGTGTCAGAACAACTTGCATCCCTGTAATATCAAAGCACGAGTCTCCAGCAGTACAGCTGTGTTAGCATGTTTTGTCTAGATGCTAGGAACTGACCAGAACAGAATAACAAGGGGCATTGTTTATCAACCTTGCACATCCTGTTCAGACTAAACTCCAAGAGCAGGCAGAGAATGCAGAAAGCAGACAGTTCTCATGTGAAAGGCACAAACAGAGTCTTGTACCACAAAGTCATGTAGTAACGTGCGCAAAAGCAGCATCATGGCAGCCATGCTCATGTCAATTTAGCAATGACAGCAATGACCCTAATGGCCACATAACAAACCAGCCACAGCTTTCACATACCCCAACACAGCCATCATGCCCTTACAGCCCTTACATCCAGGTCAGATGTGTTGGTTCCCCTACACACTCCTCCCAAGACAGTGGATCCAAAGCATTCTTTCTACCATCTGAGGGACCTACCACTCCTGGTGAAGTGCAGGTGTCCCTGGTCACCAATCTCCTTCCCACAGCCTACCACCTGCCACCCCCACCTCGCTTGTTGACCTGAAGGTCGTCCCATGCAGAGGGAACTAGCAGATGGCCATGGTGGCCAGTGGGAGGAGGAGTTCTTCCAACAACAGGCTGATGTGAGGAAGGACATTAGTGCCATAGGGGCTACTCTGTCAGACATTTCAGAGGCACTGCTGGACATGTGTCAAATCTCTCAGGTGGTGCACAGACTGACCCAGGTGTTGGACAGGGTGGATAAATCTTGGGAAGAGAGTGCAAGACACCATGCCTTTGCCATGAAGATGATGGAGGGCATGCTGAACTGATCCAAAGTTTCCCTTCAAGGTCAATGCATGAAGAGGAGTCAACACATTCACCTGTAGCACATCACACCCACCCACCTGTACCACTATCTGCACAGGCTCCCCACAAGATTTCACAGCCACCACCACCCTTTCACACGCCCCCACTGCACATCTACCATCAGCCACTGTCCAGGCACCTCCCCACCTATACAGCCACCATCAGCCCCTGTCCATGGACTTCCCCCACCTGTACAGGTAGATGCACCACACCAACCTGCACCTCCACAACAACAGAGCAAACGCATTACTCACAGCGATCTTCACCACCACATTTACGAAGTTGCAAGCAAGATCCCTCATGATCACTGTAAAATATGTTAATCCACAATATATGTCAATAAAAAAATATTCTTCACAAGTCAAGACGTATTATGTGTTGATGGTCAATTGTTTACCCTTGTGGTAGAATATAGATGTGATGATGAGTGAGTGTGAGTGAGACATGTAAAACTCTTAGACTATCTTTGTAACAAACTATCATGTACAAAGCAATTAAATACTCCCAAGATATATTTCCATACTTTGAATACAGCATTTACAATGAAGTAAACAAGATAGAGATAGTTTGATCCAAAATATAGTTTATGTATAACTGAATGTTGAATTTTTTTACCAAAAACAGTCAGTTGGAATCGGAG